>JAZHYW010066321.1:0-15240 GCA_037355805.1 Ixodes ricinus
AGCGGTTCTATTAGCGCAAACACATCAATAGTCTTCATTTGGTCTCCAGATCGCAAATATCGAGATTTTTTTGATTTTTTCAATTCGGTTTACGGAGGTTTTAGGAAATCATTTTCAGAGTACTCGTTCAAGCCCCTCCTTCCCCGAGCGTGACGTCGTATCCAGAGTTTTCGGAATCTCCGTTCTCGCGCATGCATCTTCAGCGTACTTTCAAAGCTATGCACGCGCACTCTTAGGACGATTTTCAAAACGGGTCGGGAAAAAGATGTCACGGCTCGGTGTCAGCTGCGTGGGAGATATAAACCGAAGGTGCTTGGCAATGGCACGCGCTGTCCACATGAGCGACACGCGCTTGGCCGCCGAAAGATTTGGGTATGAGGTAACATCTGGTCGGAAGTTTTTTCGTATTTTATCGCATTTAGTTACATATTCAGGGGAAAAAAAAAACGAACGTTACATTCAGATTCACGAAATAAAAATATTCTAGAATCCACGCTCTAGTTGTTGTTGCTGTTGTTGTTGTTGTTGTTGTTGTTGTTGTTGCCGTTACTTACAAATTTCCTTCGTTTTTCTTTTTTTTGCTTGCTGAGCTAGCTGTTGTTTTTCTTTGAATGCGAGATCCAAACGCTGGGCGCAGGCATTCCGCTTTCCACGAGTGCAGTGAAGATGAAGGCTAGAGCAGTTAGTTTTGAGGTCTATACCCACTATACTCGTTCATCCTTAAAGGTGCCTCAGGAGGTGTATGAGATCGCCTAAGCATGGCGACTCCCCTGCGGGCTCCAAGCATCCTAGAAATCTATAGATCATAACGATGCGTGCCCAATTTTCTTATTAAAAAAGCAATCAAAGATAGAATACATCGAGGTCATCCCGGGCGATGGGATCGTTGTTCCTGAAGCCAGGGCGGCATATGACCAATGAAAACGCGACATTTCGTTGTAATTGCAAACGCTGTTATTACAAAAATGTGTATGCTTTTGCAGATGATAAAAGCAAAAAAGAGCAATCGACAAATGGTAATTTTTCGCGGAGAGGGAACATAATACTGTACAATAATCGTCTTAAAAACAACGCACTATTTTTTTTTTTTTCGTGGTAGTGTTGCGTTTGGTCGTGATGCCTCTCGAGCGCGCGCTCTGCTGGGTTAAATTACAGTACAACTGTAGTTGACTCGTAGTCCGTGCTGTATGGGCTACGAGCCGCGCGCATTTCGACATATCACTCCGCGTTTCCACCGATCAGAGGCGCGAGTGATCCTTCGCACGCTATTGGCCGACAGTGGTCCTGGTTTCGGAACATGATCCTCCCATTGCCGGAAATGACCTCGGTGTGTTACGATCTTGGATTGCTTTTTTAATAACAAACTCGGCCTCATATCGTCATGAGTTAGGAATTTCTAGGATGCTTAGAAGCGAGCAGAGCGAGTTATGCGCCATATTTAAGCGATCTCAGAAACCTCCTGAGCCTCAAGGCACCTTTAAGCTGAAACTGCAGTCATGCCACAAGCGCGAGAGCTCGAGGTAGCATGCTTTGAAGCTGTTCTTCCGCTTAACGAGCGCTCGCGCTAGAAATGTACGCTCTCGTCTCATCCCCCGCCTCACGTCCTCGGCGCACACGACTGCATCCGTAGAGGCGCGTGTAGATGTTTGTACAGGCTTACCTTTGCTTCGCACGGACGACGCTCTTCTTTCCGCGTGCGATGAAGTACGACGAGCGGTCTCGACATAGAAAAGCGCCGGAGGCGGGTTGGTTGGGAGCTCTCGCAGTCGTCGGTCGATGACGTCAACGTCCTTGAGACTTCTAAGCCGCCGCGGAGGAAAGAAAAACGAGTCAATTAAACGCTCGGCCAACCCAGCGCCATCTACTAGACGAAAAAAGAAAACGACCTTCGGCGGCGCAGCGCTATCTCAGAACGAAGAGGGGCTCGAACGGTGTCCGATGTAAGATCTCGGACCTCAACTTCCACTCACGCAGAATTTGCTTTTCGGGTACATTCCTTTGCCCGTACCGCAAAATTCACGAAACTGTTCAGGACTATTTTTTGTCTCGCCGCCGATGTATGCGCCAGCGCCACCGTTATGTGGCGGACAATTCTCGGTGCTTGCTGTTCCTCTGACTATGGAGAACATTCTTTCGTTTGGAGCGACGGAGTCGTGACTCTACGCATAACGTTCTATGGTCTAAGCATCCAGGATTACACTGTGGCATCCAAACGATAACGTTGCTAGGGCCTTTCAGGCTCCAGGCAAAACGTTTGTAGAAGCAAAATCTAGTATATAAGCGACTCCGGTTATTGTAGACACTAATTTAATGAAAGCTAAACAAAACAAAACAAAAAGGAGGAGGATTATTTTTATTTATTTATTTTTTATACCACACTGATTTTTGCTCAATCCTCTTTGGGTATGCTCCAACAACTGAAGGAGAACAACAACGACAACAACGCTCGCTTAAAGGGGTAATGAAACGACATCGGGTTTGAACGTTCATGACTTTACAGAGGCGTACTGGTCCTAGTCTGGCCCAAGTAGAATCGCACAGACCGCTCACTCGATTCAGAAGCTTCATTGTCGCGGTAAAATTGCGAGGATAAAGGAGACTATTTATTTCAGTCTTTCACTCGCAAATTGCTAGATGTCGCAAATGTTTTTATCTCATACTTTTTTGTATCTGTGTGCAGGACAGTGCACTGCTGCTCAGGCTACTTGGCTGTTTGCAGGCACGCAAACAAACCCCCATCTATCTATCTATCTATCTATCTATCTATCTATAGTGGAATCGAAACCGCCCGTTTCACGACAGTCGAGCGCGCCTCATTGATTGGACACGAGAACTCCGTGAGCACTCAACTTCGGCTCGCAACAAAACTGTAAAAAAAAAAGGCGCAAAAAGAAAAAAATAGAAAGTTCTTTTTACAAATTATCGGTTTTCGTCTGTTTCTCTGTTCCCGTAATTTTTGTTAAAAAATAATCTTTTCGGTTTTTGTCCTTCCTGTAAAATGACTGAATATTTCTGTTGCCCAGCCTAGTAGAAAAAGTTTCTGTTAATAGAAATAAGTAGTTTTTGTAAAAAAAAGGTTTTGTTTTGAAGGTTTGTCGGAACAAAAACAGTAAAGCAGAAATCAACGTCAATACTGGATTTTAACATAATTCGATAAATAAGAAAGTTAATTCATAAATTTTTGAAAATACCAGCGACCTGCAAGGCTGGTATTTACCAGCGACTCAGGTAGTTACCAGCGACTCAGGTCGCTGACATTTCAGGCGATGCAGGTCGTTGGTATTTACCGGCGACGGACAAACCTCGCCATTCAAGCTCTAAACACACAGAAAATCGGGAAAATACGACACAACGCTGGCTGATTGACTTCGCACGTGAGTACTGTACTTTGGTACTGTTTCCAAGCGCCTGTATAACCACGTAATTTTTATTGAACGATGTTCGCGTTAAAAGTTCAAGATCACAAAAGAAAATTAAGGATGTATTTGCCTTGCTGACCCTCGTCTCCAAAAACACGGCTTCTGATGACATTTTTTTTTAATGCAGATGACATTAAGTATTTTTTTCCTCTTTTTGATGACTGCCAATTTTATGTGTGTTTTTTTAATTGGCTGAAACCGATTTTCGTTTTGTGGAACCGGTAACCAAACCGGTATTTCAAACACATCACTGAACCAGAACCGAACCAGAACAAAACGTAACGGTACTGAACCCGAACCGAACCGGAATAATGACCAGTTCGACCCCTCACGTTTACGCTGACGTTTTAAGGCAAGTTTCCATAATATGCTGCCACTTTCCTTGTGCTGGCGCGGTAGACCGACTGCACTTTGTCAGCGGCTTTCTGTTTTTGTGCAGTACGTGAAGATTTAGGGCAGGTATACGCGGCGTCGCTTCTAACAGCGCAATAGCGGTTCTGTTGCGCGAGTATTCTAAGCAGAGAGCAAGCAAGGTAGCTTTTCCTGCGCCACGCACGAACTAGAAATGTGTAACATCTCATTAAACAAACAACACGCTAACCATGTAATCTGTTGTGGGTATATAGTTTGTTTGCGAAGAAAATTGGTGGTTTTAATTGCCGACCTTTTTTGCAACTCGCAAGTTTTTTACGCTTGATAACGTGATCGATGTCTGCAGTGGCATCAAGCGCCACGAAGCGCTTTGTGCGACCACCTTTCGGCTTAGTAAAATGAATGATTTGAAGAAGCGTTTGGATACTTTTTCAGTCATCTCCGCGTTCGATAACATCAGCAGCTTTATGCTGCTTTTTGCTATTGGCGGCGTGAGCGATCGAAAGCGTCGCTGTGGTCGGCCCACCATTGGTCATTGAATGCTGACTATGACGTCAGCAAAGGATGTCTCAACGACGGAAATAAGAGGAATGGAAGAACTTCAATTTCGACGGTGTTGGCAGTGTTGCTTTGAGAGCGCTATGATTTCAGGCTTCCACCATGCCCATTACAAACACCAGCGAACTTGTTGCTCACAAGGTAATGACGTCACGAAAGGTAATCGAACGAGGGCGCCACCGAAACATCTCGCCGCTAATAGCATCACAGCGTGGCTGTCAATTGCCATTTTTTTTTCACGTTTAGGAATCAAGGTCGGTTCTCACATGCAGCGAAGCGCTAATGTAGCGCTCCTCACGTGCCGTCAGCTACTTATCGTCTGCCATGAGCAACAGTTTTGACGGTGCGATACAAAGCTGGTGAACACTCCTGTCAGCACGCGCTTAGCGCGAGGTAAGCGCTACGCTTGTAGCGCTCCGCTTCATGTGTGAACAGGCCTTTAAAGGAATGTAATGGTGGAGTTCAGCCGTTCCAGGAGTGGGAATGGACCCAATGTTTTCATTCTGAGGAGTTGAAACAAATGGAATTGTTGAAAGCTCTAATAGACCATTTGCTATATTACCCAAGCATCAAGGAGAATGCAGGGATTGGTGTTCCACGCACCACACGCGCACGCCTTTCCTGTATAAAAGATTCGAAGTAAATAACCAATTTAAAGCGCAGATGAACGCGCGTGCAAGATGCCTTTTTGTTTTAGGTATTTGCCTTGGAAAAGTTACTACTGCTGAGGCCAGCACGTGCGGCGCATGGAACACCAATCCCTGCATTCTCCTTGATGCTTTAGGTGAGACAGCAATAGGTCTATTCCCGGAATGGAATTGGAACGGAATGGGGGTGCCCATTCCGCAACACTGCAGTCGGTAATGTCAGGTACTCCGTCTCACCTTACGATGTAGCGTGATGGACGCTCCGTGCTACACGAGCCAATCCATAGTTCGTAGCTTGTCTCGTGACTTCGAGCTTCCTGCGTCGCTCCGCCCAACCGGAAGGACTACGTGACGCCCTCCGAGCTAAGTGAAGTGGCTCCGGTGGCCCGTAGTGTCCTTTGCGGATCATTGTAAAGTCTCGTTCACATCTTGCAACGAGTACGACCAGGAGACCAGACCGACGCGGAAGCCTCTTGCGACGTCTTAGGACCGGGTGTGCTGCAGCGGAGCTGGTCCTAAGATGTCGCAAGAGGCTTGAAAGCCGGTCTGGTCTCTCTCGGTCGTACCGGTTGCAAGAGTGCGAACGGACCTTAAAGGGGAACCCGGCGATTTTTTGAGCAACCCTAACTATCTATATTTTCGAAATCGTCGTCCTTTACTCTTTCCGGTATGCTATTTAGTATCGCGAAATTTAGAATAGTTATTGTGAAATCGGCCAATGAAAATTACGCCAAAACCAAGATTCGAAAATACCCGCGCTTTTCATTGCCATGACGTCATGGGTGGGCAGGCTTGCGGTTTGAGCGGACAGTCTAAAATGAACTATGCCGAGCATTTGTTTCGTGCTGCTGCGCGGGAGCTAGAGCGACCTTCCACAGCAATCATTTGACACCATAAAAACCGTTTGTAATCAATTGCAAACAAAGTCTACAGCCCAAAGAATGAACCCCTGCCCACCCATGACGTCACTTTTCAATGTTGCCAGTAGAGCTTTTCACTTTGAAAAACACGATGAGGACCAAAATTGTAAATTCTGTAACTTCGGGAAAAAAATTATTTTGTCCAAATATTTGGGTTACTATTTCAGCTATGTTTGTTGGTGTTTTTAGCAAGTTTTGGGGCAAATCAGAGCCTATGAAGGAAACGGCGGAGTACCCCCTTAAAGCCAAGTATACAAACGTACGCCTCCTCGCTGACTTGCCGACGCCACTTATGGGCTGTACATAGATGTGAAATATACTTATATGGTGAATTATTATTGAGCTGTATCCATACCGTCGCTGCCGCCGTTTGTTTAGTCAGAACTGAGCCACTGACGCCAACGTCGCGAATATTTATTTACTTCCTGCCACCACCCACAAGACGGCGCGCCTGACGTTTTATTGCGCGAACCGTTTTCAAGGATCCGGTAAGCGCCACAGAAGATTACGGTTCCGTTCCGGTTAGGGTCCAATATCAAATGTTTAATTTGGGTTAGCAGTTTTGCACCGGTTCAGTTAAAAATAACAATTTTGTTCCGGCTCGGTTCTGGGCTCGGTTCGACATTATGGTTAAAATCTACCTGCGAATCGCGTATGATTCCAACAGCCACTTTGTCGCGTCGCGCGGCGCCAGGAACGACACCTTGTTCATCTACAACTATTCAGTTTTAATTGCTTTCCCGAGGGCGAGCCATTTTCATCCCCGAAGGAGCATAAGCCAGTGAGAGAATCAAGCCGTCAGTGACCTCCAACGCAACCGTGCTGTAGCAACTTACCATGCGCTAGAGGAATTCGCCATCAGCCCGTCGGCCCTAGATTAAAGTCGACACAACTGGCATAAGAACCAAGCCCGTCCCATTCCCCTCAGCGCTACCGCCCTTCCATTCCCATTCCCTTCCGGGGTCGCGAGTGCGGAAGCATTCCGAAATCATTCCAACTCCGGAGTGGCAACTACGCAACACTGATTCCCGGACAAGCCGCTTGCTTCAGGTGGCAGTTCATTCCTTTGATAATCGATTGCTCGAGAAGCATTCCGGTAGTGGACCGTGTCCTTTTCGATGCAATGACGACAAAGGGCCGAACCATAACAATGCTTGGAACTCAGCGCGTGTCCCGTGCTTTGCCAACCCCGGCGCTTGGCTATGATCAACATTGGCGGCATATAATCGGCTCCAGATCACGTGGCCGATTGTTCTAGCTGCGAGTTGAGGGGGTGAACGCTGCTCGTTTTAGGGGCGAAGCTCCTTAGGGGCTAGCCATGTCCGTATGTCCGTCCGCCGTAGGCCGGCGTCGGTTGCTCGTGCTTCTGCTCGTGAGCATCACGTGCTCACGAGCACGTGAGCCCATGCTCACGCTCGTGTAGGGCAAAAAAAGAAAAAAGAATGATAAAAAAAATACGACCCTCATGTGCTCGTGTAGGGCAAAAAAAAAAAAAGAAACAAAAATGAAAAAAAGTTGAAATCTGTTTGCGCAGCGACAGGACGAGTAGGGGGCTCTGAGATGTGGTAGTAACTCAAGACCTGGGGTTTCTGTCATGGATGAAACGTTGCATGTAGCCGCTCAACGTCTATACAGGAGAGGGCGCTGCGGTCAAATGCGTATATAATCGCGTTAAACTTTGCATGCATTGGCTCAACGTTTATAGATCGAGAGAGCGCTGCGGTCAAATGCTCAAATGCGTATATAACCACGTTCCATACCACACATTCTCTTTCTGAAATGAATGAAAACAAACGAAAGGCTTCGGCATGCTGCGGCTCAGCGTCTACGAAGACAAGCACCACCAGAGCTTCGCCCCAACCAACATCATTCACCACGTGGAAATGCGGTCAATTCTTCTTTAACTTTCTGGGACTTCGATTGTGTTTGGTGAAAAACGAACGGGTGTTTCACGGGCGACTAACATCAGGATACGTTCTTACCGGTATTTGCGCAAAGTGCAAAAAATCTTTGCATCGTTCCTTTAATCTCGGAAAAAAAGAACCTATGAAAAAAAAAAAAGAATCCTTTGGACCCAGATATTGAGCGTGTCATATTTGACAAAGAAAGCCGAGTAAGCGTGGGAAACTTCATGTTCAGTATTGTTTCCGCATCTAAAGATGCCAATTAAACGTAGAAAGGCACACGAAGAAAGAGAGAGAGAGAGAGAGAAGAATACAAACACACTGCTTGCATCTTCACAAGCATAAATCACCAACTAGCTCAACTACAAGCAATCACATTGTTGTCGCATGTTCACTTCTTGATGAGGTCATGACCTTATCCGGCAGAATTTCTGAAGCTAGGAAGACTCGAGGTTAATTAGTGATGTTCGCAGACATTTGTCGTACCAGAGGTTTGAGGTGGATACTGACTCCACGAAACTTCCAGCTCTTGGCCACATTTGAGAAAGTTAGGCTTGAAGAGTGTCGTCAGGCTTTATTCAAAATTATCTAGGTTTGGAGGAAACTTTATGCAACTCTTTGTCTTAAAATATAGAAGAGAAATATTAATGGTTCAGAATAGACGAGACACATTTGCTGTCTTACCCAAGCATCAAGTGAGAAATGCAGGATTGGTGTTCCACGCGCCGCACGTGCATGGCCTCAGCAGTAGTAAATTTTCTAAAGCAAATACCTAAAACAAATGGCATCTTGCACGCGCGTTCGTCAATGCTTTCTTTGGTTATTTACTTCGAATCTTTTATACAGGAAAGGCGTGCGCGTGTGGCGCGTGGAACACCAATCCCGGATTCTCCTTGATGCTTGGGCAAGAGCAGCAAATGGTCTATTACATACAATGTGAATTATTCAGCTACCTAATGTGTTAAACGCAGTTCTTTATTGGTGTTGCTCTTATAAAATAAATGTTGGAATTTTATTGCATTAACAACTCGCAGAGTCCAGTTGCTTCTTCTCCTATGGAACCAGCCAGTCGGCAATGTCTACTATGTCGTTCCAGTGCAGAAGAGAGCAGAGAGAGAATATTAAATGAGAGTTACCACGGCCTTCTTTGAAAATTCATAAATTTGCTTGGGAATACATGCGCGAAAAACTTAACCAAAACTCGCACGAAAGTGGAAACAAGTGAGATCTTCATTATTATTCCCTACTAAAAAAAATATAATGAATCAATATAAGAACTGATATGAAATATCCAAAAGCTCATATGCGACATATGAACTGATATGAGTTATCCCAATACCGATATGTGACATATGAAACGGATGTAAATACCCAAAAACTTATATGCGGCATATAAAACTGATATGCAACATATGCCAACTGATATGCAGCATACAAGTTCATATGTGATTTAAATGATAACTTACCGCCGAATTCATAGACGCTACTCCACTCCAAACTCCACTCGAAACTCGAGTCGAGGGCGGTATTGCGCTTCATAGACATTTCACTCCACTCGAGTGGAGTGTTCACTCCACTTTTCACTCGAAATCTCAAGTACGCGCCAGCGCCGCACTCGACTCTTGAGTGAGAAGTCAGTGGTCAACATGGCGGCCGACGCATCGTTCGTCGACTTCGTCCTAAGGACGGACGAACACCTGAACGAGGACCAAGGCGGCGGACAACCGGCGTTACGGGTGGCACGGCGCCGTTTTAGGGACCGGCTTAACCCCATGGAGCTGTTCTCCGATCGCGAATTTCTGGCTCGCTACCGCTTCTCCAAGGCGACGGTTGCGAGTCTCCTCGAGATGCTGCCGCTGGAGGCGAGCGCGTCCAATCGAGGTCTGCCGGTCCCACCGATGCTCCAGCTACTCATCGCGCTGCGCTTTTACGGCGCTGGAACATTCCAGGTGGTCACCGGCGACCTGGTAAACGTTTCACAACCAACCGTGTGCCGCGTAGTAAGAAGAGTTTCGCGGCTCATCGCGAACACCCTGTTCCGGCGCATCGTGAAGTTCCCGGACAGCGCGGCGGACTTCGACGACGTCACACTGGAATTCTATCAAATGAAGAAGTTCCCCGGCGTGACAGGGTGCATTGATTGTACACACGTAAGGATCAAAGGACCTGGCGGCCCTTTGATCCTTACGTCCTTCGAGTAGTTATTTGTCTTCTTGTTTTCGAGAACTCGCGCATGCTTGGTTACGAGCGCTTGGAGGAGCGCCTTCTCCTCCGCAGTATAAATAAAACGAACCCCTGCCCGCTCTTCGGTATCGACTATTTCCGAGTCGTTGCCGTTGGGGTCTTCCATGATTCGTCGTGCGAGGCGGCGAGGCGACGAAGCAGGGCTGCACGGAAGACAACGGGCGGCGGTAGCAAGAAAGACCGAGGACGAGGGACGAGATCGAGGACTATCGTCGAGAGAACGACAAGACGCAGCCCGCGAATGCGCATGTTGCCAGACAAGATAACGACTTTGTCCGTTTTATCGCTCAAACGCGTCTAAACTCTACGCTGCCTTAATAAAACTTCGTAGTTCACTAATTCGATGTTTGTATGGTACACGTTTTTAGATAACACGAACGAATATATTTATTTTTCACGTGAAAATGGTGTTTTGAATAAAACGTTTGGCGATAATCTCGCTCCCAGACGTCCTCAAGCTTGTTGGAGTGGAGAACGGAATCTCGAGTTTGAGTGAGTGCCGATTCGCGTCTGTGAATACCAATGACACTTCGAGTGGAGTCGCGCGTCCATACTCCACTCAAGTCGAGTCGAGTTTGGAGTGGAGTAGGGGAATGTTTATGAATACGGCGGTTAGACTTTCATATCAAAATGTGCAATGTGTCCACATATCTTAAATCATTTTTTTTTTCAGTATGCGACGTGCCGCGTGGGAAAGCAAACGCGAGGCTTGGAAACGCAATGGAGGGGCTTGATTTATTGGCTTTCAAATAATTACGGCATGAGCGTTAACTTTTTACTGAGAGATTCATCCCCTGAGCCGTCCAGAATACTTTCAGAGGAACGGTTAGGAGTTGAGCTTGTATACATACTTGTAAATATATCAGCATGAACTTTAGAATTAACTAGAACACGAAGAAAGAACGGACAGGATAGGACACACCGCTGACTATACCAATGATGTTTTAGTGTAAACTTTCCTTGCGCGTTTCCTAGTAGAGCGCGATAAACCTATTATATAAATTACCCTATTACACTAATAAAGATCACTACCGATATTTACACTTATACGAAATATACAAAGCATTTACACAAAATTCTCTAAAATTGTTTTTTTTTAACTAACCGGCCACAAGCCTAGTGTGTTGTTGTTTGGGGCGTGACATTTAGTAGGTATTGTCTTTCTTTTTTCTCGAACAGTGATTGATGGGGTGCACGCCGCATCCCATCAGTCACAAAGTTGTTGGTGAACGGATGAGGACAAATCATCCGTTCACAACATGGACGACGAAGACGACTCTACACCGTCCATCAAAGCGTCGTATCGCATGAACTCGACTCATCTGGAATTTCGGTCATCCTCAAGCCGATATCACCTGGACTCGTCATTTTGGCAGGTGTACGCAAATTCAATTGCGGTGCTGGCATCGTTGCGGTCCCGCAAAAAGAGGTGTTGTCACTCAAGATTAACAAGGATGGGAAGCCTCTCTGCAGAACGTGGCATCACTTGGATCACGCAAACAAATCTACTGACGCTACAATCCCTAGGAAACATCAAGGTTTTTGCCAGCGTGCCACAGACATACTCAGAAATTTAGGGAAAATTAAGAATGTGCCTCTTGAGTATCCCGACGCTGCACTCCTCGAGTATTTTCTTGACGCCGGAGTAACGTCCGTGTAACGATAAGTTGCCTATCTTCGTAAGGATGATGCGACAGCTTCGAACCACGCCCTCTGGAAGCGTTGTGTGGTCATGTTTCGTCCGGACCGCCAATGCCTCCAGCACGTCTTCCTTGGCTTCACCAGTGTCACCCCGTTGAAGACTGCTTTCGAACCCCGGTCCAATTCTTCAAATGCCGAAGATATGGCCATGTTGCCAACATATTGCCAAGGCCCACAACGTTTCAAAATCTGCGCTGGACCGCATCACTACAAGAACTGGCAATTCTACACAAGAACCAAAGTGCGCCAGTTGTGACGGCAAGCACTCAACATCCTTCTCCGGCTGGCCACGGAAGCATACAGCAACAGCAGCAGCTAGCATACAAGCATAATGAATGGCCGAGCTCTTGGAGCGACGTGCGCCTTCATCTGCGAACCCAGAGGTAGTTCAGCTCGCAGTACGCTGTCTCCAACTCAACGAGGAAAACTGGAGAAACCCAAGACATACGCCACTGCAGTAAAATGTCGTCCAAAAGCACGTGTGGCACATACGTCTACAGAGAGAGGTAACAACAGTGTCACACAGCAAAGAAGAGTGTGGCCGAAACATCGACTTCGAATGCGCCGCGTGCAACAGCGAAAATTCTATCCTCAGCGTACCATCATCCATCGACTTCTTCGGAATCTGTGCCTACGCCACGATTTACGTCCCGCCAGCAAGGTGACATAAGTCAAGCATCCCTACCAATGTCCTTCACAGCACTAAAGGACATTCTAAAAACATCACCAGACGCCAACAACCTGCCAGAAGTAAGGGCATTTCTTGCAATGAAACACCTGCTAATGGCTTCAAATGATTCTTGAAAAGAAATTGAAAATAACATCGGGTGCAATTGAAGAAATTAAAAAAGGGAACGCAAGAGGATTAGGATCCGAATTTAGACAGCTGACCTTCAAGTACAAGTACCCTATTATTGTCATACGCGAGTCCAGGTTGCCTAGCAACATGCGTTTATCAAGACACGAAAAGTTTCACCCCTTACGTACTAATGGGGAAAGTCACGTAACTCGTCATTCACAGAGAACACACGTACGTGACACATATTATCCCATCCCGACAATGAGCACATTTGTGCTACAACTTCTGATGAAAATGCGTTCTCAAACACCATTATAAGAGCATATGGAGACACCCAAAAACCAAATTCGAAAGAGCACGCTAGAGAACATCCTCAAACAGGTTCCCATCGCCACATATAACAACAAGAGATTTTAAAGCAACTTCACTCATAATATAGGGCAGCCGTCACACAAATCCTGGAGTAGGAGCCTGCTGACATATCACATGCCCACAATTTATACCTACTAAATGATGGGAGTACTACATACCTCCGGGATGCAGAGAGCAGAGGTTGCCTGGATTTGACATTTGTCTCGTTCGCTCTTGCATCCCAAGCCATTCGGTTCACAAATATTCAAACACATGGCAGTCACGAATCCCTCCACACACAAATATACAAGGATTTAGAACAGGCAAGAAAAATAATGTTGTCAAACGAGCCGAATGGTGGGAGCTTGAGCAGTCAATGAGAGGTGATAAAAGGCAATACACTGACTGACCTTCCTGAGTTTGAAAAAGCTGTCATTGACTCTGCAAACTCATCGACCCATAACCATAGCCTTCCACTCAAACGAACAGACATTGACGCGGAGTACAAACGTCTTTGGGCAATATACGTCAACAGGCGGAGAGGCGTGCTCGACGAACTTAACAAAAACACGATATTCGCGTGGCAAGAAATCTCGCAGAAAAAATAAGCCGCAATTTGACAAGCTCGGTCAACGTAAATACAGGGGATTGTGTGAAAAGATTGACCCACGAAAACCACTCGCCTACCTCGAAATATAGCTCGGGGCCTTAAGTCTCCTCCTCAACAATATCACCCATCCCGAGCACTTCTGCATTGTCGGTGGCATGTTCTCAAAAGATCTCGCAAACGAGTTCTGTACGTCTCTCACGTCGAGAGTTTCCATGCCAAAAAAGTCGTCCTGAAGCACCATCAGCCGTTAATGGCTGTATGGACGATACCGGTTCTCGAGCAAGAGGCCACTTCACAGTTTATATTAAAACCAAAACCCATGTCCCGATCCGAAAGGGATAAAATATGCTTTCTTAACACATATGGGAACTGATGCGCATGCAATTGGCTGCCGGAATATTTTAACAAATTATAGACAAATGGAGAACTACCTAGTGCACGGAAACGGGAAAAATTGTTCAATTACAGAAGCCTGGCAAGTCGCCCCTACTTCTATCATCGTACCGTCCTGCTGCTCTGGCAAGTTGTGCAGGCAAGTTGATGGAAAAATTATTAATCGTAGTTTAGAACAGAATCTAAAGAAACGAAAGCTATACAAAAAAATATGCATGGGTTTCGTCGAGGAAGAAGCTCCCTGGATCCCGTCCTTGATCTCGTCACCTACGTCGAAAACAAAAGATCTCAACGGACGATCACAATAGCGGCCATTTCTCGACGTCAAAGGAGCGTTTAACCGTGTTACTCATATTGCCATCTTTCAAGTATGCGCTACAGGAGGTTTGCATCGAAGCCAACCCTACAAGAGGATCAAAATTCGCACCATTTATACGACCACACAAGCATAAAAACACGTCGAACCATTTCATCCTCAAGCAGTACTCCCAGCGAGGCGTGTTAAACGGGCACGCCATTTACAACGAATGACATTTGTGTGATCGGCGAACCAGCTCGCAATCTGTCGCGCGTGGAATGCGCTGCGCCCGGAGTGTCGCGCGCTGACTGGCCGTCCGCTCAAATGTCGTCATCGTTGTAAATGGCATCGAGTTGCCCTGTGGCCGGGTCCTACCTGATTTAATATCACGCTTATCAGGCTCGTGCAGTCGTCACCACCAAATGCAAATGCATCTTTATACGCATAAGATACATGCGTATGGGCTTCTGGCTCCACTCGCGTACAAGCTAAAGCCAGAGTACAATTAGCTTTAAAGAAAGTTCACAAATGCCTTTGCGTCCGTGGCCTCAAAATCTCCGCTGCCAAATCTGCTGCCATTGCATTTACCGAAGAAACATGGAACGTTAATCACTTCGAATTTTGAAGCAAAAAATACCACACGTCAAAGGTCACATATTTCGTGGCGCATATATAAAGAGAGGACTAACTTGACCCCCGTATTAATTATCTAAAACAGAAGATTGCCAGCCGCAATGGCCCCGGTTCATTAGTGGCACTACGTGGGGCGCGTCAGTGCAGGCGCTGCTACGTCTCTATCAGGCTTCATCTATTGGTTTGCTTAGGTACAGCCTTCCACCATTAGCAGGCTATGTTGTAATTAAACACGCTTTCTTCGAGCCTGCCTTAAGCATCAAGCATGTGCGTCAACAATCGGAACTGTAGCAGAAGCACGCATCATGCCTATGAGCGTCCTGCTTATGCAAGAAACTTTAGCTTCATTTAAGACACTTAACTAAACATGACAATCACCCTCGCCTCCATG
>JAZHYW010066323.1:0-27061 GCA_037355805.1 Ixodes ricinus
GAGTGCAAGTTCATTATGTGATATTTTTCGTTACATGTTTCCAGATAGCATTCTTTATGTCATGTAATGGCATACATTGTATTTTTTATTTGTCTCTTAGGAATGAATAAATCTTCAATATAACACATGCTAGTTGATGTCGTAATGAGCTTCACTAACTGAAATATTGTTGTGGTTCAGTCAAGGGCTAGATCACCAACCTCTACCCTGTTTCCAATTAGTAATCAGATGCGCATAAGGAGACTAGTGATAAGGGAAGCGTGTTGCCTGCAATCCTCTGAAACAAACAAAACATGTCACTTGATCTCCAAACAGGAAAGCTCCCCTTGCCTCGTTTGTGGCCGCCCATGATGCTTACAATGATTCAGCCGTGCAGTACGATGCTTGGGGCCAGTGCTTGCTCACTTAGAGTTCGAGAAAGGGGGCGCCGTAGTACTTCCCCATTGCCCCCAGAGTTATGATCTGGCTTGCAAGGAGCTCTTTTGTATTACTTCATGAGTTGTGTTCAGTGTGACTCGTTATTTCTTTATCACATGGCTCGTATGTGTGGATGTGGCAATCCCTCTAAGTGAAAAAAGTGTAAATGTGTTCAATACACATGATAAGCTGTAAATCATATAATAATAATATAAGAATATTCATTACCGTATATGGTTTTTGTACAATTTACAAGTTCTGATATGTGTATTGTACACATTCCTATATTATTTTCACTGGGGCCTATACTTCGTTTCACCCTTCGTCCGAGTGCGGCGGACGCTACCAGCAATCCCAGCCAATCCAGCGTCGAGAGAGCGTCATCTGACCTTGAACTCAACTTAACCAAAACGTCGCGTGATACTCTCCCGGCGCCGGATTGGCTGGGATGGCCCAGCATCCACTGGGCCACCCCAGTGGGCGCCCATTCCATGTCAAGTACCCTTCGCCAAGGGTGTAAGCAAGCACCCAATATGAAGGGTGCTTGCTTGAACACCATGAGGGTGTAGGCCCCGGGACAAACTGATTTACACCCTTAAGTGTGTAAACATTTTACTGTGTACTCAAGGCTTCTCTTTCCCATTAGTGCCAGCAAGCTTGTTTAAACTGAAAAATATTGTAACTGACAAAGTTACTTCTTCTTTTTTTACTCCTGCGTTACCGAGGAATCTTAATGGTGGGACCACGGACGAGTGGAGTGATGGTCGCAACCAGCGTCGTAAGACGTAGTACTCAAAAAGTCCAATAAATATTGAGCAACCTTGCAGCAGCTTCGCTTGTAATTGATACGTAAACGTTTCTGGGGTTAAGTTCTCAAACTTTAGCTCCCGAAATTCTTGAGTCTTCTGAGGAACACTAACATTTTGTGGCCGTCATTGATAAATTATATATGAAGTGTATAACTACAGCCGCTTTCGGCCAGTGACTGGCCGAAAGTCAATGGCCAGTGGCTGGCCAAACGGGAATGGCCAGGGGCTAGTCAAAAGTGAATGGCCACTGGCTGGCCGAAAGTGACTGGCCAGTGGCAGGCCGAAATCGAATGGTTAGTGGCTAGTCAAAAGTGACTGGCCAGAATTGGATGGCCAGTGACTGGCCAAGCGTGAATGTCCAGTCACTGGCCTTAAGTGAATGGCCAGTGGCCGGCCAAAGGTGAATGGCCAGTCACTGGTCATACGTGAATGGCATCTCACTTGCCAAAAGTGAATGGCCAGCGACTGGTGTAAAGTGAATGGCAAGTCACCAGACGAGGACCAAAACACTGCTATTGCCGAGCACTTTGGCCAGGCTTCGGATATCGAAAATCTGGTTGGCAATAGTACACTTGCCGGCGATGGCCCATTCACAACGTGCTGCTTGGGAGCTCGCCATGGCTGCAGGTAATCCCTACCGACCTTAGAGGGAAGATTTTCCAAGCCTGCCATGACGACCCGACGTCCGGATACCTTGGATGCAGCCGCACGCTGGACCAAAATCTTGAAAGCTACTTGTAGCCCAAGCTCCCAAAGTGCGTTCATTTGAACACATAATCGTGCCACGACCGCAAGCAACGCAACGACCGCCGACGAAGCCGGCAGGTCTCCTGCAGCCAATTGGTCCGCCAGCCGAACCGTTTCAGCAGATCGGAATGGATCTACTTGATCCATTCCCTCCATCTACGCACGGAAACGGATGAACAATCCTCTCGACCAATTATCTCACACGGTACGCCAAGACTAAAGCCCTTCCATCAGGAACGGTTGTTGAAGTCGCCAAGTTTTCCATCGATTCCATTGTCCCCCAGCACGGCGTCCTCGAAGTTTTCATTACAGTAAGATGGCGATTTGGGCCAGTTGGCTTATGATCGAGGACAGGCGCCGAAAAAACAAAGGGAAAAAAAGAGACATAAACATTGGCGCACTCGCAACTAACATTTATTGAAAAATCAAATCCCTTATATGGCCGCCAAAAGAATCCTTAGTCATGACTTCGCACCTCGGTCAGAGTGGCCAATGCTTGAAAGATCGCGCATGTGAATATGACGCAGTCACACGAGTAACCCCATTTTGCACCTGGCAACACACTGCAGCCGCTATCAATGCATCCCGTCATTTAGTCAGACACCCAGGTAAGATATCCAGGGAGGTTCACGAGGATCTTGAAATAAGAAAAGGGCAAGATGTGCATAAGTCACAGGTTTATAAACGTATCGACAAAAGAATTTGATTTTCAAGAAACGGGTCTTCACCGTGCATTGTCGAGGCGAAGGGATTTTTGGACGGCTATATAAGCGATTCGTTTTTTTTTCAATAAATGTTGCTTGCGAGTGCGCCGCCGTTTATGTCTCCTCTTGTCCTTCTGTTTTTTTTTTTTTGGCGCCAGTCCTCGATCCTCATCACAGACCGTTGACCATCGTTAATTGTTCAGCTGACGCTACAATGTCCCGTCTCTGTAGCACCAATCATCGTAGAACCACTGCGTATTATCCGGAGACAAATGAACTGATGGAAATACTAAACAAAAGTATCACCGACACGATCTATATGTATCTCGACGTAGAGCACAAGACGTGGGCCGAGGTGATACCGTACGTCACGTTTGCATAAAACAGAGCGGTGCAAGAGACCATAAGGAGTAACACCGTTTCCGCTGGTGCATGGCGGAAACGTAACGGCCACACTTTACGCGATGCTGCCCACGAACCAGCTGACGATGAGAGCCTGGACCCCCAGGTGGTTGCTCATCGACCTAGAGAAATTCGCCAGCTCGCCCGACTCCGGATTTAAGATCAACAACGTGTCGACGCCACCCGCTACGACCTTTGTCGGATTGACGTTCGCTTCAAGCCCGGTAGCGGTGTGTGGGTCTGGTTTTCAATACGATGACAAGATCTAAGCGAGAAACACCTGAAGCGCCTCTTGGGACCCTACAACTATCTTCTGAACTGCGACGTGATGCCCGCATTAACACGGACTTAATCACGCCGCCTCCCACTACCGGAAATCGTCCACGTCGCGCACCTCAAGCCGTACTACGATCGATATGACTTTGAACTGCGTTCATGAACTATGCCCTATGCTATTGTGCTTTACACGCCTCCGTAGTTTTTTATTAGTTCTGTATATTTTGCTGCTTCATTTCCCTGCAAGTTGCATTGAGAAGATGCTCTCTTTAAAGGCGAGAGTAATGCCACGCGCGCCTCTGAATTAGCCCGTGCATGGCCCAGTGTTTACCGTGCTTGGCTCTTTTGCCGAGGCCCGGTTTCGATTCCTGGGAGTGGAGCGTCTTTTACTTATTCTTTCAATTTAGCGTTCTCGTAAGTGTGCTGCTTCACCGCCATCGATGCCTGCGATGTTAGCCTTTTTTTCTATTTTGTTCTGGGCGCAAGTTCGTCTCATTAAACGTTTAGTTTCTTCAGTTAATTTATCGCGTCAGCATTTGTCATTCGTGAAAATATAACTCTAGGAGTTGGATAATCAATTAAATAGCGATGTTAAGGCAAAGACAATGTCGAAAGAATTTGAACAGTGTTCGTCCTTGTTTTCTTTATTTCTCTTTCTTAATTATTTTAAATCATGAATACAGATGTAACAATGGATAAAGTTGAAGTGTCGTTGCAATTCTTTCTTATTGACACATTTGTCCATGAGGCCCACTAGGGTTTTCTGAGAAGGTCTGAGCGGCCTATTTTGATATCACGAGGTGTCTAATGGGTGCACCTAACTGCTTCCGATAGGTATTTGGGGCTCAATAAAATATTTTCATCAGAGGTTTTCGCCTCTTTAGGGCGGTACTAAACTTTCTCAGAGGCCTTTTAGGGTCGTTCTGAGAGTTTGTGAACCCACTAGTCTTTAAGGAGAAGTCCTTGCAGAAATCACATGAAGACGGAAGTGCGTAAACGTGCTGTGTTTATCGGTAGATTGTATTGGTGACGCAAGTGCGTAAAAGCGCTGTGTCGATTTGTTCATTGGTTCATGGTGTGTGGACAGATCCTTCCGGGAGTACGCCAACTAACGCTGCCGAAAGTCCCTTCAAGCGCCATCACAGCTCAGCTGGGGACAGGAGGTTACATATGTTTGAACCAACATTAGAGGGATCCTGAAAAGAAAAATAAAACTTTTTTAACGGTCTGGTTGGGACACGCGTGTCAGACAATGCATTTTCCGCGAAAAAGTTTTTTATGTAGCAATATTGACGGCGAAAGACATACTTTAAATTCTGGCCAAAGGCCGTTAAGTCTCGATCGAAATGGTCATTCGCTTCAGCGAAAGGTAATTGGCTCTTCCCACCTCAACGTGATGGTCAAGCCGATCCATGTCTCCTACACGCCCCTGAAATGCTAAGAAAAAACAAGTGGAAAGGAGGTGACTACAGACTAAATTGCGTCTCGCCCCGTCAATATTGCTCAACGTATTTCTGGCGTAGAATTAATTTTCAAGATACGCCTGTCCCAGCCAGACTGTTCAATTTTTTCTTAGGGCGCTTTAGGTCTAACTTTGAATTTTGAAATTGCATTTTTATGCCAATGTTTATGCTCATTGAATTACTTTATGTTTAGTTGCATTGAACATTGATTACCCTGAATGAAACACTAAGTCATTAGACTAGTCATGCACTCCCAAGCTGTATCTTGATTTATATTTCGGTAATAATTTCAGGATTTCTTTTTAAAGAAACAAGCATGTACAGTCGTCCTCCAAATGAGCGTGAAAAGGCCGCCGTTGACCGATTGGTACTGCCAGCTCCAGCTAGTGACGCTCCCACAAATCACGGCGAGAGTAAGCTCCTTTGCAGAAGGAACAGATGCGCTGTTACGAGAACGCACGCTACCCCCCTTGGCATGTCAATTTGGATAAGGCAGGGCATGCTGCTTCATATATTTAAAAAAATTGCGCCGTCAGTGTGAATGGGACCTTCCATGCGCACTCTGTTTTTTTTAAATTTCCTTTTGCTTTGTGCGCTATCGCCTTGTTAACGCGAAACTGATAATCTTTTCTTTCTTTTTTTTCAGAAGGCGCGCTGGTATTTTTTTCTTGGAACTCACAAACTGTTTTGATCTGTTCGTTAAATACGACTCCATAGCAAAGGAACATGTGTATTCCTAAAAAAACTTTCTAACAAAAAAAAACGTTCCATGTTTGTTAATACTGAACCAGTTTCAAGATATCTAGCATTTAACTTCCTAGACTGTCGTTTGTGCGTCTTAGTATCGCGTCATGCCACCGTGCGCCCTGAGGACGCACGCTATTCTCGAAGGCAGCTAGTGAAAAAGCACTTCAACGATATCGGTGCGGTATCGATACCAACGATATCGGTTACACTCAGCTTCCACGGCATTCCAAAGGTCGTCGGCGCGTGCACTGTGGAAGGATTGCTTCCCTAGGTTCCGCCTCATAAGCCCCCAGATGTGCTCGATAACGTTCACATCAGCGCCTTTTGGAGGCCAAGACAGCTGTCTGACGTAACGCTCCTCCAGGAGTGTCCGCACTTTGCCGGCAGTGTAAACGGGGAAGAGGTCTTGTTGGAAAAAACAAATCCTGGTCGGAAAATGGGTTTCCGGGAACATAGGAAAGCATAATGTCGTCCAAGATATCGTAGTAGTGCTCAGAGGTCAGCCTTCCTTAAATGATGTGCAGTGGTCCAAGTCCTCGGTAGGAGACAGCTCTCCAGACGTTCCCAACCGACCGCCCACTTGCTGCCACTTTCTGAAGGAACTCGGGGTCGTATATGCAGCAGTCCGGCCGCCTTACGCGTCCCTTCTGATCCCAACGAGTCGTAAATGTGGACTCATCAGGAAAGAGGACGCTCCTCCAGGCTGCAAGGGTCCAAGAGCTGTGGTTTCTGGCAAATGTCAACCGTTGTCTTTTGTTTACTTCGCTGAGCCGAGGGTTTTGGGCACCTAACCGGCTTTTGAGTCCAGCCTCGGAAAGCCTCTATAAATTTTCGACGTGCTCACCTGAAGGTTGCAAGTTTTGAGAACATCTCGGGCCGACAAAAACGGGTTAACTGCCACGGCGGCCACAATCGTCTGATCCTGGTCGGCTGTTGTCACACAAGGACGTCGATTGTGCGGCCTGTCCGCAATGCGGCCTTCATTCTTGTGGGATTGTATTATGCGATTGACGGTTTTTAACGGGCGCTACACCAAATCCGTGACGGCTGTTTGGCTCTACTCCTTGAGGCATAAGTCTATAATCTGATGAAGATTTTCTTGTGGTACGCGTGACATCTTAACAGCAGTTTTTTAATGAATAAATTTCGCGTAGACGGCCCCGTTTTTCTGCAAGTCAAACACGTTCTCATTTTAAAACGATAAGAATACCTATTTCATTCGATAAAGCGTCTTCACTGATACCGAGTTGAAGACCAAATCATAGCTCCCCCGTTTCCTACTTTCTTGTCAAACATATATGTTTTATACCATCAAGTGTGAATATCGATCATGCCGAAACACGCAAACTACACAGCAGGATTTCTCGTTCAAAAAGGGTAGTCTGTGGCCGATTTCTTGTCGCAACCAGCGCTTCCAACTATCCGATAAAACGAAACAGACGAGCCGCCGGTGGTTTTAAAATTCCCGAACGGGGATGATACACGCTATTGCAACAGCGCATCCGTCCTTTCTGCGCGGGTGCTTATTCTGGCAGTGACTCGTGGAAGCGCCGCCAGCTGGAGCTGGCAGTACCAATCGGTCGACGGCGGAGTGTTCACGCTCGTATTGAGGACGACTGTATATCTTTTTTGTTATCCTCAAAAAGCTTGTGCATGCACGAGTGAATATATTACAAAATTCATAGAGGAGCAATCCTCGTGTCGCATTTATAAATGTGCTAGTAAAAACTCACGAGCCACAGTTACGAGTTTATGATTGTACGCTTTTAAACAAATCCCTTTCAAAATCAGACTGAGCTTTTGTTTTGCTTCATTTTTGCAAAAAATGTTGATAGACGTGAATATATGTTATCGAATGAAAATTAAACAAAAAAGCAATTGTTTAGAAATTGCGATTCAGAATTGAAAAATGTCAAGATGTAGTTTTCTGATAAACGTTTGTACGAGATATGTGGCATTATTTCTTTTCATAAAAAAACGCTGTTCATGTTGGATAAGGACTATTTAATATTTCAGTGTAAGGCCAGTTACGGGGAGAGGCCATACACGGATAAATATGGGAAAGCAGGCCATTATGGGGACTACATAAAGAATTGTATGGATATCTATCTTACCATGACTGACCATATAAGGCCTCCCCTTTGCATATATGCCCCTTTTTTATTATATGACAATATATCATCTTAAAAGATGTTCTATTTTAACATGTATTACCATAAATGGAGCGTATCGGGCCCATACATGGCTAAACAAATAAAATAGCGCAAAAAAGACGAGGACAAGAAGTACACATGACAAGCGCTAACTTTCAAATAGTTTTTACTCAGGAAAAGCAGGTATATATATACACACGACAGGCAATCAAACATGGCATGCCATACATGGCATTTTCTAAGGGGAGGAATTCAGTTTTATGTAAAAGATGTTAATGATTTGCTTAAGCAGAATAACAAAGTGTCAACTTCGGTTAACGTTGAAGATATTCGTTGTGGCAATTCTTTTAAAGCTTATTCGACCGATGAACCTGCAGTTTACCGATCGTCTTGAAATTTAGTCAAACGTGTAGAGGTGTCCCAAACAGTGTACCAGTAGCATCGTAACTCCTTTTAAACGTAATCTTCGGTGTTACTGCCATTTTTCTATACGAATACATGGGTTTCTGAGAGAGCCAAAGTAACCCGCTAAATTATAGCGCAAGCCGTAACATCGCAGAGTGGGGATGGTAGATTTAATGAATGCGTCCGTGTAAGGTGTAGCCTTGACTAAGACAACTTTTTCTTGGTCTTCTGGACGAGCAGGATCTGCTTCTTGTATAAAAATAATCGTACTACAGTCGGTGACAAATTAATAACCCAGTAGACGCTTCGCCTCGAGCGTGAACTAGTCAACTTTGATAGCACATAGTCACACAAGGAGCCAAATATCCGGAAGGCGACGACCGCGTGATGGATGCGGGTCATCTGCTAGTTTCTTAACTATCTCCCACTGTTGTCAGTGCAAGAATTAGCGAAAAATTTACAGTAAAACTTCACTTATTTTATGTAACTTGACACCAAGACGACATAACGACTAAAATTTCTGTGCTAATAAAGAAGAGAGACTAATCAAATTGAGATACCTTTCTTCACTCACCCAAACCAGCATTCAGATTTAAATCACCGCTACCCAAATAGCTACTCGAAACCCCAGCATAAATGCATTTTTATTGCGAAGCACTGGAAAATGCCCGTATGAATATTTTTAAAATGTGAAGCATGGAAATGGCGTATTTTCTAAGAGAGGATCCAAATTTTATTTTGAAACTCCCGGTCAATGTAATAACATAGATGACTAAATTTTGCGTTTCTTGCCTATCTGAGTGACATCAAATGTAAAGGGCAGTTTGACTTTCTTTATTTTATTTTAATATATTAAATTTGCTACTGGAGCTCGCGTCTGCCAACCGGTCAACATGATCTTTATTTGCTGTATGCTTGCCGCTTTTCCTCGGAGTGCAGAGCGCGTAAATTTTTATTTGTATTATATTTTTTGGCAATGTTTCTCTGTTTGGGCTTTACGTTCTCGTAAAAAAAGGTAAAACGAAGTATGGCACGTTGCTGATTTGGGTGTGCGATCCAGTGGATAACCCAAGATAACTTGAATTGTCTATCACTGTACCTTTGGAATTCAAAAGATAAGCCGCCTTATAAGAGTGACTCGATCTACAATTCGTTGACTTCCCCATCGTACCCAGTTTTCTAAAAGTCCTCTGTTATCAGCACTGATCAGCGCATACTAAAACAATGCTAGATAAAACTCAAAACCGCGTTACAAACACTTTAGTTGTCTTATATTTCCATATCAGCAATGTGCTGCTTTTGCAGTCATCGTAAATATATCAAATTTGATGAATGGCTATGCTATTACTCGGCAGGAACCGGCAACTTGCAATACACTAAAATTTCAGAATCCTCATATGCCTACTACATAATTAAAAAAAGAAGCCAGTTTCCTTCTTTTTTTGGTTGAATTTTAGAGCGCAGCTCTTAGGCGCCCATTTCCAGCTTGAGCGGCGTCGGCGTCGGCGTCGCCGTCGGCGTCGGCGTCGGCGTAACCGCGCGGTGCATCATGGGAAATATCCCACAATGCACCGCGCGGAAAGGAGAGGGAGAAGGAGGGGGAGGAGGGAGAGGAGGAGGGAGGAGGAAGGAGGAGGGGAATGAGGAGGAGTGGGAGGGAGGAGGAGGAAGCTGAGGAGGAAGGAGGGGAGGAGGAAGGAGGAGGGGAAGGAGGATGAGGGGAGGGAGGAGGAGGGGAGAGAGGAGGAGGAAGGTGAGAAGGGGAGGGGGAAGGAAGGGGAGGATGAAGGAGGAGCGCAGGAGATGGAGGAGGAAGAGGGGAGGGAGGTGGAGGAAGGAGGATAAAGGAGGAGGGGGGGGACGAGGGGGTAGGAGGGAGGATAAAGGAGGAGGGGAGGACGAGGGGGTGATGACAGTGCCGCTCTGCCCTGTGTTTTGGGGGGTAGGAACCCGTCAAGCTGCAAACTTGCAGCTTTTTCCTGGCCCCCTTGTCCACGTGTGTAAAAAGCGCTGTGACAAAAATAAACTGATTCTGATTCTGATTCTGATTCTGGGTAAAGGAATGGGAGGAGAAAGGAGGAGGGGGAGGAAAAAGGAGGAAGGGGAGGAGGGAGGAGGAGGATGGGAGGAGGAGGAGGAGTATTTGGTAGGATGAGGAGTTGAGGAGGAGAGAGGAGGAGTTTACCCTCCCCTCAGTACCCTTCCCTCCTCCTCCTCAAGAGCTGCGCTCTAGTTCGGCGTTACAGGGAGTTGTAAACGGCTTTCATTTTTTTTACTGTTTGATCATTCGTTCTTAACCCTCTCAGGTACACAAGAAAATGAGCGATTGGAAAATCAATCTAACATTATTTCTTGTTTATTGTGGCCTCCCCAAAGAACAAAAAAAGAGTGAATAAAACAGTTTGCATTATAAATGAAAAGTTATGGGCTGGGACACATCTGTCCCTATGTACCTTAAAGGGTAACTGCAAAGAAAAAGAAGTGTTTTTTTAAACAGCCTAATTGGGACAAGCATGTCACGAAACAAATCTTCCGCGAAAAAACAAATTTTTCTAGCAATATTTACGCCACAGGACGTAATTTAGTCGGAGTCCCAACCTCTCCGCATTTGAAACTCCCGCTCTTTCGACGCCCGCGGAGTGGCTGGTATACGTCACTCCGTGACGTATAGCCGCTACTCTGTGACGTATAATAGCAACTTTGTGGCGCGCAATTTGAAAACGGGTGAAATAGCCGCAAACTAAAATTAGTCCTCCGCAAAAAATATTGCTGTAAAAAATTTTGTCTTTGGCGGAAAAATTGTTTTGTGACATGCTTGTCCTGATTAGGCTGTTTAAAAATACACTTTTTTTCTTTGCAGTTACCCTTTAAGGGAACCACCTCTTTCCAGCCGTGGCCGCTACGCCTTCGCGTTGTGGAATTTCTGAAAACAGTTCCTTGCTACCGTGAAACACAAGTGCACTTCGCAAACGGTGCAATAGTTGAACGTGCGGTTTTCAACCTTTGACTTCGCGCAATTCGCGCAGCGCTTGCGAGAGTCACCTTTGGCCATTTGGTGTTCTGGGGCGATGGGCTGCGTCAACGTCGCAAGGCGTCTCTGCGTCTGTACAATTCCTGTCAGTCCTCGTTGGCGACTAGAAAAATTGCCGATAAGGGAGCGCGCCACAGCTTGTCGGAATTCCAGCGAGGTCAGAGCAGGTATATTAGCATTTTTCGCTTGCAGCTTCATGTAGCAAATGTAGGCATTGTTGACTCCAATGTCCAGGAGATCAAAAAATATTCTGAGATAATACTTGATCTTCGATCGCCTGTCCACTTCATAGGATACCATTTTCTGGTCCACCAAGTCGACTCCGCCCATAGCTTTGTTGTATTCCTTTACAACCAAGGGACAATGGACATCCAGTTTTTCTTTCCTCCCAGCGGATCGCCGTTGTACAAGAACAGTTTGGACGGGGGAGATGAAGTTGGAGAGCAAAAGAACGGCCCGGTTGTCCATCCATTTCACACAGGCAATGCCATCCGCACTAAAAGACGCAATATCTCCTCTTTTCATTTCCTTGTCGCTCGGAAAATTGGTTGGCATGCCCTTTCGGTTCGCACGCACGGTTCCACATGCCTTGATGTCGCGTTCGGAAAGCTCCACCTGCAAGGCCGGTGAATTGAAAAAATTGTCGAAAAAAAACTCACAGCCAAGTCCATTCAATCCGTCTGTGAGCTGGAGCACAACTGACTCTCCAAGCCCCATGGCAGTGCCTTCGCTCTTCTTCCCAGTGTACATGTCACACTGAAACAAGTATCCTGTCTCTGAGTCGCAACGGCACCACATCTTGAAGCCCCAGCGAATTGGTTTGTTTTTTATGTATTGCTTCATGATGTTGTGGCCTTTGAACTTGACCATGTGCTCGTCAATGGACTGCCGCTTCGTCGCAGAAAGCGCAGCTTGAAACGCCTCGTTGCAATGGTCAATAACAGGTCGCACCTTATAGGCTCTGTCAAAGTTCGGCTCCACTCTACCGGGCTGAGACTCGTTGTCTGCAAAATGCAGAGCGCTACGAATCTCCTCAAAGCGATGAAGAGGCATCACAGCGGCTATGAATGGCACACCAAGGTCAGGTTGCGTTGACCAATAGTTCCTCAGAGCTGGCAACACGTGGTAACTCATGACGAAATTGATTCCCAAAAACGCTTTCATTTCTTCGTTCGTTGTTGAGAAAACAATTCCATTTTGTTGCGTGTAACGGGTGCTTTCTTTTACGAGTACGTCAGAAACCAGCGTATCGAAGTTCATCACTGCCAAAAAAATCGCAAGTGGTGTGACGACGCTGCCTTCATCTTGGTCCGGTGCGCACTGCACCACCCCGTACTCCACTCCGGCGTCATTTCTAAATCTCCTTGCTTTGTGGGACTTTTTCCACGTGATTTCTTTTGAAGCTTTTGTCACGGTAGTAGGGCTGAGCGCTTTCGATGTCGGGAGAGACGCCGATCGTCTGATGCGTTTACTCGGAGGATTTGAAGGCCCCTGTTTGTCTGGATGCTCAATGTCAACCTCCGCCCCAACGTTATCCACGTCTTCCTCCAAAAAGTCCAAATCTTCACCGTCAAGTTTTAGCACGGTCTCATCATCGCTCTCATCGGCAAACAAGATCTGGTGGATTTCTTCCTCCGAAACTAAGAATTTACGCCGTTTTCCAGCCATCTTCCTGCAAGACAAAAATCAGCAGTTAGAGAAAGAAATGAGGGCAGCTCACAGGTACATAGTAAGCAAAAGAAAAAATACCATTCATTTTACTTATGTGACATATTTGAAGGCGAAACGGCACAAGCGGCGTTTCCGCCAACGCATTCAAAACAGAAGCGAAGTTCCGTCACGGTACATAGGGACATATGCGTCCCAAGCCAGTTCTTCTCCAACTAAAGTATAATAGACACTGACGCTTGCATTGATTTTGGTTCCTCGGTAATTATACGGCCTAACGAACCTATTTATGTCAATATTTGATTGGTAGCACACGACAACTGGCAATAAATTACACTTACTTTGTCAGGCAGAAGACGCTTCGCTCCTCCTTCACAACCGCCTCGTTTTGGCGGGATTTTGGTGCCAGTGTTGCCGACCCAAACTTCATGTTCCGTCAAAGCAAACTGAAGAGCGTTGAATCCGCAACCTATACGGTTATGGACAGGGTAGTTTCTTAGATACACCGGTTTTAATTCCGGGGACATATGTGTCCCGTGTACCTCAGAGGGTTAAAGTGGTAAAAGGTATCGGTGTTGGGATTTAAATTTGAAAGAAAAGGGCACCTGACAATTTTTTGTACCCAAACCTGCTCCCTTTACGAAGGAGTGCTTCTGCCTACATCACCGTCACAAAATGTGGGCTTGGAAAAAAACGTATATGCTTCCATACTTACGCGAGAAAACGAACACGTAAGTGAGAGATCCGACGACCATAAAAAGGAGGACCAGAAGGATGATAGCCGCATTCTTTTTGTTAGTACTGAAATAAACAAAATGACGTTGCACATCAAGCAGAGCACTGTGGGCTTCGCAGATTTGCTACCCTTTTTCCGTTGATGCCCGTTGGTACCGTACATTCTACGTCCGACCCTCTGACGCCGATGGGCTTTTATAGTCCGGTTCACTTTAAGATCGAACGCAGCTGCCGCTACGATTTTATTTAGCTAATTAAACAGCGCGAAAAGTACAACACCACGACTATCGTAGTTCTCGTTGATTTGCCGCCAAAGACACGACCGCTCGGTCAGTGCGCTTAACTACGGCCTGCCGCTTCAACGGGAAATGCGCAGAAAACACGGTGTAATAAAAGGATGCTGCTGAATTGTTTGTGAGCGCCGCCAGTAGTGTGGAATAAGGGTCACAAGCAATGCTTCAGCATTTTGCAGGTGCCACACCGGTCCTGCTCGTTCACGGCTGGTTGCTGTGACGTCTATTTAGTGCCACCAGGCTCAAGTTTTAATATCGGTAACTCTGGCCGCATGACACTTTCATGCCCGAGCATCAAGTAAACCATTAACGCACATAAAACAAAAGGCGCAGGACAGCGGCGTATTCACTGCGCGTGGTGGGTTTAGTCGATGATCGAAAACGCCGAAACACGACGACCACCACGAATAATCACTTTTGGTGCAGCCTCATTCAATTCTTAGAACCATTGCATCGGCGGCTGCTGTCGAACTTAAAGTGGCACCGAGTGTAGAGACGAGACGTTTTGCTAACGTCTGATGTCGCGCAATAACCTTTCATGCCACCAGTGTTGAGGGAATGCGGTATTAAAAAAACGCGGTATAGGATAACTTTAGGGAACCTTTTCTGCACTTCCGATGGGGTACGATGGGCACTCCGGTTCGAACTGCGCATGCGCTACCACCCAAGACTCGTATATGAGTAGTGCGTACCCGAGGGTCCATCGCACCGTTTCGAAAGTGGAAAAACGATTCCCTAAAACCCCCACATCCAACTGATGTACGAGGTGTATCTGGTAAATATGAGTAGACACAGTGTCGCAAGCTCACGCTGAGACCCAGTGAACGTAGTTCGGGGCATGCGCGAAATTCAATCCCCGAATGATTGGCATAGTCGCTCGGTCACGTGCATTACGAATATGTAAAGCTTCTTAATGGTTCTGCTCTATGTCACGTGAAATTTGTTTTTACATGTCCCGTAAATTAACTTAGGAAGAGCCGAAGCGCGACGCATCTTGCGGCACAACACGTGGCACCATAACATTCGCAACATTTCAAAGGAAACATCATTATACTCGCTAATTGACGCAATATTAGCCGTAAACATTCACCGCCAAGTATCGTATCCGGTGATGCAGCGAAGCCATGTGATACTTGGCCGTCAGGTGACACCCTGACATCTAGTCACTATGTGGCGTCACATAATGTATCGTCACGCAACACTCTGAACTCGATAAGACTGCTGACTGGGTGAGTTGGTAGTTCATGTCGAATAACGTAACAGCGTACAACACGCTTTTGTAATCTGCAGTTGAGGTCGTCAGCTCTTTCTTAGGATATCAAAAAAAGGAGGTGGGTATAGAAGAAGGCAATACAAGTCCAAGAGATGTGAATCAGCGCCGAGTAGTGAATATTTTTTCGGTGTGTCTGAGTTTGCGAGTGTTTCTGTAGTTGTGCGCTGCTACGTTATTCGACTCTAAGCTTACGTGATAGGACGACCCTTCATACAACACAACTGTGTATACACTGGGAAACCTAGCATAAAACGACAGTCGCCGAAAATTAGAAGAGAAGGCAGCGCGATCGTTCTCGCCTTCTGCTGATAAAAATAGTGCGAATTTCAAATTAGTCTGTCAAGGCGCTAGAAGAGACATTTGCAGAAATTAGTAAAATACTTCCCAGCGACAAATATTGAACCGAGCGACGCAGGCAATCGTGCATCGTTCCAAAGTTCCAAACTCTTCTCTGCAGAACAAATGTGCGAAAAAGTCGAGAAATGCAATGTGCAGCATCATGCTACCCTTCAGCTCTAAAATTTCAGACTCCTGAGCAGACATGAAGTGCTCGGCACCGTGGCAAAACAGCATAGGACCTTACGGAACATGACAAAACAGCACCTTTAAGAAAGCACCCACCAGAACAACACGGCATCAACATAGTGCAGCGACAAGAGAGAACACGTCAAAATAGCTCGCGAAAAAAACACAGCGCCAAAACAAATCAGTGGACAAAGAAAAACAAAAACAACACAACCGCAGCGTCAGAATAGCATATTAATATCTCAGAGTCTGACGTTAAAAATGCATGTGCCATATAAAATTTGGAAAATGTAAGAATGATAGAGATAGCTGAATTCTGTGATTAGAAAGTGCAATATTATTTGCGTTATAAAAAATAGTGGTAAACGGTAGACTTCTGTTCCAATTTTTTCTATTTTTATTAGGGCCGTCTGGTTATGTTTTCAGCCATTGCATTCACTGAGAAATACTGACATTCTCGGTTTTATACTTTTTTATATTTGTGGTGCGTAGTCCTGCACTTCCAACTATTTTGTGAACATGAAAGCATGTACATTTACAACGAGTACCCTTTACCACTTTATTGTTGTAATATTTGATGTTTGCACATTGAAAATCACGGTGCAGTATATTTAAAACAATAACTGCATAAAATAACATGCCACATAGAATGATAATATTATAAAAAACACCATGATTAACCAGGTACCATCGCATATTTCCCTAATATATAAATATTAACGGGGTTACAATTTATCTTACCTAAATTGCGGTTGTTAGAAAAACTATGATTGCACACGTTATAAATAAGCACGCTCTCTTGACATGTCAATTAAGACGCTGGAATGCTTTTACACCATGCTGTTTTGATCGTGCAACATTAACGTGTCCTATTTTAGCATTTACTGCTATGTCACGTTCTCGAAATGGTTGTAATGGATCCTACTGTTGCAACTCGAGTAATGATGTAAACAGTATGAGCGCGAACGCCGGCGCGCTTGGCCTTTGATGTATGCTGCGCTAAATTCAGACTAATGAAACAGCGTAGTGAAGAGAGGAGGTTGCGAGGTGCGCACATTGGATTAAGCGCTCGCTCTAGCAGCTCCTCTCCAATCCACAGTATTTTCAGCCTTGAAATGAAGCAGCATGTATCAGAGGCCAGGCGCTCCGGAGTTGCCGCTCATTTTGTTCGCGGCGTACTTGGTTTCAGCTAAAGTTGAGATCACTGCTTAACTTCAGAAAACAGCGCGGCAAACGCTGTGACTTGACAGACAAGATAAAATCATTTAAGAGCGCGCCCGAGTAACCTGAGACTACAGGTATGCCCCGTCCAAAAAGAATAACTCAGCATTTTTTTTTAAATCTTTTTGGTGCGTGTTTTTTGCTCCGAGCGTCAGCTCTGATCTTGACGTACATGGCTTGAACACCGCGGCAGAAATACCTTGTGTTCAAAGCGGTTTTAAAACTGTAATTTTACACGTTGATATACAAAATTGCGATCAATAGCAAATGGTGGCCAAGCAACACGCGTAGCGCAAGTTCCACGTTTTACGCAACCTGGTGCACTCAAAAAACAAATTGAAAACTGGCATGTCTCTTATAGAGCAGAAATGAAGAACCGCACCCGCGCAGGATGCCTTTAGCCGCCTATCCAGGAGTCATCTGGTGGGGCCTCTGACAATCACGGAGAGGAGATGACCCTTTCTGTAAACTGCAGCGTGCGCGATGTCATTTATATAAATCTTACACCCTGGCGGACGGTTAGCTTCAGCTCAATCGAACTCAAGAAGCTCGCGCTGTGTCCACCGCCGTGCCAAAAATTGCACAGCTTCCAAGAGAGGGCACACAACTAAAAGGAATCGTAATCTCTAGGACTCGTAGCACGTATACAAAATACATTACATGAACTAACCGGGATATGTGGAGGGGAAGAAGGCATATTTAGCGTGAGTTTTAGTTGCGATAAGTGAGAATGGAGTTCTTTAACCACAAAAAAGAAAAGCTTAAAAATGAAAGACATTGTTACTGTACATATAGAAGCATACAAACATCTAGGGAAACGACTCACTATATGTATTAAATATCTACAACACGAAGGAAGTCTAATTAGGAAGGAAAAAAATTAGCTACTATTAAGCAGCAGCGCACCTTGGAATAATAATAAATACAAAGTGGTACGAAAGAAAAAAGAAAGGATTGATTGCGCTTAAACTATCTTTTGGCAGTTGAGCATTGTACAATATCTCAGTGGTGTAATCGGAATTAAAAGACGGACAAAGGAGCGTGTGCACAATGGCACTGGGAGAGTATGGGAACACCACAAATGGGATGGTTCCAAGGGAGATGTGCAGGTGGCCTCAGGAAGCAGAAGGGCAATTAGTAAAGTAAAATATATACACATTTTACTGAAATAGTGGATAGGCGGTAGGCAGTGAACGTATAGAAGCAAATATCCATAAAAAGGCCTAAACGTAAAATGACAAAATCTAGGCTGAAAGCTGAGATTCAAATATGTGGTATTGGAAAAGAGTATTCAAGTTCAGTGAAAAAGGTTGTGAAAAAGGGAATAAAATTGCGAGATGAAAGAACGCAAGACTTATTAGCTTTAGCAATGCCCTGAACACAAAAAAGGCGTAAGAAAGAAATTTTTTTCATTATTCACTGGGATATCGTTTACCCCTGTGCATGAACGGCTGTCTTAAGAACAAAAACGTATAGGGCTATATTTCAAAACATTGAAACATATGTGCCACTGCCATAGCAATATCGAGTCGGTAGATGGGATTTTAAAGTGCAAAGGACTTCGCTTTGCCCCCCTCAAAAGGGTAAGGGATTTCACGGGGGCGCTATTTTTTACGTCAATAATATAAAACAAAGAATGAAAATATTAAAATCACAAAATAAGGCTAGAAGATTTTCGGAGGAGGTTTCTAAAAGGGTTTATTGCACATCATTGATAGAGTATACATTTTAAGAGAGGCATAATTTATAGGAAAAAAATGAAAGGGTAGGTGTGCAAATGTTTCTAGCTTAGGTGGCGCAAGCTACTTCCCGATTCATAGGGTACAGCCAATACCATGCATCGATTTATCCCTCATATTACAAACGACTTTTCATTGATGCAATATTAGAGACCCCTTACTGTCGTCCCCACCACAACTCGCAAGAGAACAGCGTTTGGCGAGAGACAGAGACGCAATGTTGGTTCGTCAAGGGCGAAGGAAGCAGACGAGGCTCGTCTCAACATCAGCGGTATATGGCCTTCAAAAAAAATGCATAAAAAACTCGCATTTTGATCTAGCCAGAAGCAAAGCAGCTCAAAACAGCCCTTTTTCCCCTCAACCAATGCGAAACCAAACTACCAAGCTCCAGGTCTTTTCGCAGGCTGTTTTAGTTTGTATGAAACGTACGTAGGTCCAAAGTATGCTGCCTGAAACTGGGCTTCCACAGTGTAATTAGCTTTTTATGCCACCCTTACGTAAACAGTGGGCCCTAAAAGGCAATACACGATGTCACAAAAACAAACGTGTCGTGGTATCCTTTGTTTCGCGGGCGGCTATATGATGACATGATGTGCATGGGATGTCAATGATTTGGGATGCGGAAAGGGGGGGGAAAGCATTTGTATATTAAAGATCGGCTAGACCTCGAGGTGGAGGGCTGGAGCTTCATAACAGCCTCCCCCTCCACCTGACTCTCACTTCCCCTTCCCCGGTTCTACCGCACTGATGCTGTCAGATGTAGCAACCCCTGTGATTGGAGATAAAGTTTCGGCAAAGTGCACGAGCAACATTAGTTCGTCCCATCGTCTGAGCTCCTGATTATGCTACAGCGATCTGCAAAACAACAAGGGTCTGCCACATTCCCAACCGCTGATATGACACCATCGAGATTGCAGCTAGTCACAGCATGATAGTTTTGTGGCCTTATGAAGCAGAAATCCAAGGATCTCTCTTTGGGGCACTACACACGCCAGTTTGAGACACCCTCCAGTTACCATTGTTAACAGAGCTAAAAGGAACTTTCATGGTGATAAATATTTCCACAAACCCACCCTCAAACCCACTGTTCGACAGAGCGCCTAAACACGATACTCACCGACATGATCTCAATGTATGTCTTATCTGATCATAGAGACTGGGACGCATCTCTGCCCTCTATAATTTAGTAAACAGTTCGTCTCGTCATGACACCACCGGCTACTCACACTTCTTCCCTCTTTCCGGCCGTGAACCAGCACCTACACTCGACTTACTATTTCCTGATAATCCAGCCGCTACGTTGACACACTATGCTTCTCCAGCCGTCAACAGCGCTCAAGCTGCACGCAAACTAGCTCGTATCCAAACACTTGATTCCCAACAGAGGTGAATGCGCTCGCTACGACCGTCACCACCAGCCCGTCGTATATTCACCTGGAGAACTTGACTTGCTTAGGACACCACAGCATTATGTGTGCCTGTCCGAGAAGCTCCTACCCCGGTACTCTGGACCCTACCTCATCGTACAAAAAGTCAGTGATGCAAACTACACCATCGAGGCTCTCGTTCCACCCACGAGTGCTCATCGTAAGCCCAAGGATTTCCTTCACATTGTACGCTTGAACCCTATAATTCAACCTCCTCTACATTAGAGGGTTGCACAACTTTCAATGTCCAATCTGCTTAACCACCAGAACTACGAGGACGTAGTTTTACGACGGCGAAAATAATCCCTGGAGAAGGGAAGAAAGAGGGACAAAGGACAAACAGAAATCTCCAAACACAGCTAGCTGACTGGTGACCGTAAAATGGTCGGATTGAACCCGGGACCTATCCGTTACAGGTGAAGCGCTCTACCAGCTGAGCTAACCATGTGTCGGCCGTCAGTAGAGCAAACGGGTTTTATCAGCTGTTACCAGTTTAACACCAACACCGGTGCAGCTTGCAATTTAAGGTTATGATTATAATGCAATTAAACGCGAAGGTGCAAGCGACCTGGACAAGAATGACGATAATAATCCCTGGAGAAGGGGAACAAGAGGAACAAAGGACGAACAGAAATCTGCAAACCCAGCTAGGTGACTGGTGCGCGACCGAAAGAATCCGCCTGGTCCTGGATCGAACCCGGGACCTCTTCATTACAGATGGAGCGCTCTATCAACTGAGCTAACCAGGGGATAGACGTCAGAAGTGCAAACGGGTTTTATCAGCTGCCACCAGTCTAACACAAACACGGCTGAAGCTAGCAATCTAAGGTTATAATTATAATGCAATTAAATGCAAAGGTGAAAGCGAGCAGGGCAAGAATGACAAAATAATCTCTGGAGAAGGGGAACAAGAGAGAAAAGGACGAACAGAAATCTGCAAACACAGCGAGGTGACTTGTGCGCGACCGAGAGAATCCGCCTGGTCCGGGATCGAACACGGGACCTCTCCATAACAGGTAGAGCCTTCTATCATGTGAGCTAACCAGGGGTTTAACGTCAGAAGAGCAAACGGGTTTTATCTGCTGCCACCAGTCTAACACCAACACTGGTGAAGCTCGCAATCTAAGGTTATAATTATAATGCAATTAAATGCAAAGGTGCATGCAAGCTGGACAAGAATGCCGAAAATAATCCGTGCAGGGAAGGGGAACAGGAGGTACAAAGGACGAACAGAAATCTGCAAACACAGCTAGGTGACTGGCGCGCGACCGAAAGAATTCGCCTTGTCCGGGATCGAACCTTGGACCTCTCCATTACAGGTGGAGCGCTCTATCAACTGAGCTAACCAGGGGTTAGACGTCAGAAGAGCCAACGTGTTTTATCAGCTGCCACCAGTCTAACACCTACACGAGTGAAGCTTGCAATCTAAGGTTATGATAATAATCCAATTAAATGCAAAGGTGCAAGCAAGCTGGACAAGAATGACGAAAATAATCCATGGAGAAGGGGAACAAGAGGGAAAAAGGACGAACAGAAATCTGCAAACAGAGCGAGGAGACCGGCGCGCGACAGAAAGAATCCCCCTGGTCCGGGATCGAATCCGGGACCTCTCCATTACAGGTGGAGCGCCCTACCAACTGAGCTTTTTCGGTCGCGCACCAGTCACCAACTGTGCTTGCAGATTTGTATTTGTCCTCTGTTCCTCTTGTCCACCTCTCCAGGGATTGTTTTGTCATTCTTGTCCAGCTCGCTTGCACATTTGCATTTAATTGCACTATAACCATAAACGTAGTTTTCATTTCTGGGGGAGGGGGGTCATGTCTAGAAGACGACGAGAAGGCGGAGAAGGCGTGCGGTCGCAGTCAGATAGAAGACGTCGACAAGTGTGCGTCTCGACTGGGCTAACTTTAATCATCCCACTATGGATTAAATACCGTCTTTCACCGTGACAATATATATATACGTGACTAACCACGAGTCGCCTACCGACGAGGCACAAACCTCGAGGACATCTTGGTAGGATCGAAAAGCTCACCTTCACAAACTTTTGGTTGCCATCCTTGCGGAAAGTCGAGATTCCAGGTTTGCGACTACATGATGCGCACCAACGAAATTAAGAGTGCAAATCGAATTTGTGTTTCAAAATTAATGGAACTATCAAGTGCGATACGGCAAACGTTATTTACGTGTGTAGAACGGTCATTTACGTTATCTACGTAGTGCATAACCTGTGGGATATGGAATACGTATACGATTTAACAATCCCTCCCTCCCACACCTCCCATTTTAAAAACACAAGAACCTACCGAACCACAATATTGACGCCTTAACAGTCATGGTTCTTCAATCTGGATTCAGTTCCGATCGTGAAAAAGAACTAAGAGAGGCTTATTTTATTCACAAATTTAAATCACTTACTCACGGGAAGTCTGGGTATACTCTTTTGGCTAAAACAAGAAGCAGAAACCCGCTAACCATTTATATTACATATATATTTTTTACGGTTATTTTTTTCTTACTGTTTTCGTGATGAAAGTGAAAACGCGCCAAGGACTTTTTTTCGGTGGCAGCAAGTCTATGGAAGACGACGGGATCGAACATCGAGAAACAAAGAAGAAATATTCACCCTGATCAAGAGCGGTCCCCGCTTGATATGTTGGACTCATTACATTACTTTGTTGTGGCTGTTCGTGGATCATTTTCTTCTTCAATATATATATATATATATATATATATATATATATATATATATATATATATATATATATATATATATATATATATATATATATATATGGTGTTTTTAGACGCTTCCGACGTTGATCATCATTCATAGCTTCATTATAGCAGCGTGCACTGCCTCATGGGGAGAGCGTGCTTCATACCCAGGACTGTTGAGCTCTGTGCATGAGACTGTAAGGATTACACTGAACCTCACGCCTCCGACTTTTATTATAATATATATATATATAAGATAGCAACAACGGACGGTTTATTCTTCGTCAGGAAGGAATTTTAAAGATGAACGCGGGTGGTGTTTACACAATGCTGCGGTCGAGTCCAATTTTAAAGAGCGGCGATGATAACGGTTGGAGTTTCCAAAGACGCCTAGGGAAAGTTCCGATAGGCAGACATTTACACAATGCTATGGTCGGGTACAAATTTCGGCGAGGTGATGGATGCAGCTTTCGTGAGAGGGAAGCGTGGGGCAGTTTGTATCCGAGTGGAAAAGATTGATGGTCGGGGTCAAGTTTTTAAGGCGGCGGGTTTTGTCGTTTCTTAAGAGGCGGCGCAGGGTGACTGTGTCCGGGCGGACAGGGGTGACATTGACCATGGTGTAAAATACACAAAAGTTACACGCGCAATCTAAAGTGTTGTCACATAAAAAGGACAGGAAATGGCACTGTCGCTCTGGTTGTTCTGTAGGGCATGCATGAGTAAGACCTGGAAGGGAACGATGTTAAACCTACAAATAAAAGGAAAGAAGATGATTATCAAAACCTGGAAATAAAAAAAAGTTGATGATTCAGTTCCGGCCACAAAAACAGTGCCACTGGTAATAATAAGGTCTGGGACCTGAAAAATGTCCCCTGATCGCGGTTGCTATTCGTCTGATAGCATTTTAATCGACGACAGGGTACCGGGACTTTCATTTATTCCCTGTTTATTTGCGTTGAATTGGTAAATTAGCAGGATTCACGCTGTTCACGTTCGCGATTTGATTTAAATCCAGATTCTAGGAGCGTCACTGACAATTTATCAAACGAGTGTTCTGGGAGAGCGAAATGTTTGGATAGAGGCAGTGTTGGGAGATTTATGGTGTGAGATTTGTAAATATTAAAGCTTAGTCTAAATGGCGTTCTAGTCTGCCCTATGTATTGCATTTTGCATACGGTACACTCGAGTAAGTACATGACATTCGACGAGGCATACGTTAAGTGCCATATAATTTTGATTGAGAACTGCAAGTGCGTGCTGCTGGCTGTGTTTGTGTGCTGCTTCTGTTTACACAGCAGACATCCTGAGCGCATGGAAGGCATATTTTCGTGACATGGCGGCACCGAATTTATCCGAGAGTTTTCTAGCGCGTGTTGGAGGTTACGCGATCCTCTGTGGACTACCCCATGGGGCGGATGAAAACGCGCGTTTAAGGCGCTTGCTTAGTTCGAGAATGTTATAATGTCGTCCTCAGATATTATTTACATTAAGATGATTCATGCTATAAGTTATAGATTTGTGCGTTGTGCGTCGCTCTGCGTGGGGAGCGGGATGATAAGCTCTGCTCGGTTCAGTTGCTTGGCTTTTCTGATTGCATCATTGATTATACGGAGTGTATACTTTTGTTTCCCAAGAACTGACTTTAACTTTTGGCTGCTGGCATCAAATTTTGTCTCTTTGGAACAAATTCGTATGAAACGATGAGCTTGGCTATAGGAAGTGCTGTTCTTGCAATGGTGTGGGTCGTCGCTTTGATAATGCCGGTATTGCGGTCGATCTATTGGCTTACGGTACAGGCTCGTGGCGAGTTTACCTTCGTCTGTGCAACCAACCTCTGCTGCATTGCGCGATCACAGCGCAGCAGAGTTTGGTAGCACTATTTTCCCACGGGGCGTGGTGCCGTCGGTGCTAAGATGCGCTCCGATACCAAACCGAAACATAAAAACCCGTCAAATTCGAGCTGTATTTTTTTTTCAGGAAGACTTAAAATGCTTTGCAGGCCTTCTATCGTTCAGATATTTGTTAATTTAGTGTATATTGATGATGGTAAGCAATTTTCTAATTAAAACTATGCCCTTAAACGCTTTATTAAAAAAGTTTATTACACAAAAATAATTAACAAGGTAAATATCCAGTAGGTTAATCAATTCCCTAAATAGGCCCCTTGCCCACACTTTAAAAAAGGGTATCCCCTAACACCTTTCTGCCTCAAATATTACACCCCAAAATTTCAAATCAACGTACAGCTGAAGTACGCATCAAAGACCTCAAAAGAAAACACTGAAATTTCGCAGTAGGTCCAAGAAAACCCTGATTTTTTTGGTAGTCAGTAACACGTACGTTATCTATGTTAGTAAGTTTTACCACACGGCTATCAAGTCCCTCGTAAAGTATGGGCCGTCTGTTCGACTATAAGGCGCTGTACTTCGAATTGAAGTTTCCGGTGTAATATATGGGACAAAGGGTGTAACAATACACCCTTTTTGCACCCGTTTTTTAGATTGCAGGACCAAAACGACTCAAGCCAGTTTGTTTTGTTGCGACGCGTAGTTTTCACTATATTACATTTGTCCACCTTTCGTGAAACACCCTTATGTATATACATACAGGGTGTTTTTTGGAGAACTCACGCCAAATTGGTACTACGAAAACTACTCATCTCAACGAAAAACGGCTTGTGTCGTTTTGTTCCTGGGCCGGGGGCCCATTTAAGAGAGTTATTAAAGTCCGAGATAATTAAGTTGTTAATTACTTCTTCGTAATTAACTTTTAATATTGTGTTTAAGGGCCTGGTTTCAATAAGAAAATTGCTCAGCATCGTCGAAAAACACTACAGCCACAAATTGCAGAACGATAGAAGGCACGCGAAGCATTTTACGGCTTTCTGAAAAAATGAACAAATTGGACGGGTTTTTAAGTTTCGGTTTGCTATCAAAGCGCATCTCGGTACCGGCGGCACCAGGCCCCGTGGAAAGATAGTGCAACCAGCCTCTGCTGCGTCGCGCGATGACAGCGCAGCCGAGGTTGGTTGCACTATCTCTCCACGGGGCGTGGTGATTCGGCATTTTCCAAATGCCGAATTTGAAGTTCCCGCGCGAAGGGCGCCAGTGGAGTGACGTCAATTATGCAGGGGCCCTGCGAGTCGACTTTCTTCACCCCTCCGCTCCGAATGCGTGTGTAAGCGCGTTGTCCGCCGTTTCCGACCCGAAGCGAGGGGGTGTAGAGCGAGAGAGAAGGTCTCCGGGAAAAATGACCGCATCTCCACGTGGTGAATGATGTTGATTGGGGCGAAGCTCGGGTGGTGCTGATGATACTGATTTTGGTCATAGGTATTGCTGCTTGTTGTCGGCGTTAACGCTTTGCCGCCGCTTCCCGAGCTCTGAACTCCGGGTCCACTTGGCGTTTTTGACGCTGTGCAGCAGCTTCTCGCGCCCTGGTCTGCGGAGCAGCTTGCTGTCTACGTAGCCGCTGAGTCGCTGCATGCCGAGCTTTTCGGTGCTTTTCATTCATGGCAGTAGGTGAATTTGTGGTTTTCTTCTTTTTCTTTTTTTAAGCAGACAGATGGGATGGCATCTCAGAACCCCTACTCTTTTTTTTCTTCTTTTTCTTTTTTCATAATGTTTTTTCATCTTTTTTTTTCCAATTTTTTTTTGCCCTACACGAGCACGTGAGCATGTGCTCACGCGCTCGTGAGCACGTGATCTCACGAGCAGAAGCACGAGCACCCGACGCCGGCCTACGGCGGACGGACACACGGACATGGCTAGCCCCTAAGGAGCTTCGCCCCTAAAACCGCTTCCCTCCATGCGTGCCGTGCCGCCTGCCTATCGCTGCTAGCAGACGACGCTTGACGTCTCACCGCTTCTGCTTGAATGGCTGCCCCGGCGGAGTCACAACCAAAACTACGATACACAGACACCAGACCCAGTTGTTTTGACCGTGTGACGATCTATTTTTCCAAGTCTGAGAGGTCGCCGGGCACTAAAAAAGACCACTTGGGCTGATTCTCCGACTCACTGATCACATATGTTTTCCGAGGGAGGAAAAATATCCAGGAGGCGATATCACAACGGACTCCGATTTATGGTATTTCAAAAAGAAAAGCAGTAGTGCATTCGCAATTGCGTTAAACACATGTTCTACGATTATCCGTCATTAAATCTTATAAAAATGTCGAATACAAAGATTCTTAATTTCATAATTTTTGACGTCACAAATCAAAAGAAGCGAGGTGGTGAGGAGCGGGAAGAAAAAACGGCAAAACCAAAAAAGCGCGCGCGCTCGTTAGTAGTATATATTGATACACGA
>JAZHYW010066325.1:0-58590 GCA_037355805.1 Ixodes ricinus
TAATTTGTAATTTCCGTACGTTCTGCAGCAAACACATCGAACCATCAAATTAATTATTTGTTTTTTCTCGGTAGAAATGTAGAAATGGAAAAAAATGAAAAAAGAAACAAGTAGAAATGACCACCAGCATAATGCGATGACGTTACTTGCAAGCCATTCATGTATATAGGGGGTATTCACTGGCCGCCATATTTGAGGTCACTGTTTAGAGCGCATGCTCGGAACGAGCTCACATTAATGTGCTGCCAAGAACGGCAATCTTGATGGTGCGGGGTGCACGTTGCAAAATAACTGCGGATGCGTGCCATCAGCACGTGCTCAGCATTAGCGCACACAGATATGGCCGCCAGTGAATACACCCTATAGAGTCATCGTCTGCCGTGAAACATGACGGATTCTCTGGTTTTCTTTCGTTGCATTGATTTAGGGTTGGCGAAAGGGTCCTGGGCGCTACGAAAGTGACTGCGTTTTTACAAATGACTAAGTGACGCGAGAAAAAAAAAGGTAAATTGCACAGATATATGTATTTTCGGGTTTGATGCAAACAATTACTTACAGTTTCATAAGGTCGTGAAGATGCCTAGTTTGCTTTGGAGCTAAAGGTGGCTCTTTGTAAAGCAAATGTTTCTAGAAATCAGAACATTTTAGGGTCTAGGTATCCTGTTGCAGCACGTGAAGTACGTGAAGTGTCACGTACTTCAAGCTTCAAGCTTCAAGCTTCAAGTACGTGAAGTGTCACGTACTTGAAGTTATAGTTGTCACCCTCACAAACCTTTTAACCATCCAATTTTATTACTTACTTTCGGTTCTATAAATTACAAATAAACATATGAGTATCTGGAATTTTATTTTTTTAAAAACGTGCAATTCAAAACAATTCACAGTTTTGTTTTTGTTCTCGTAGTTGTTGTCGTTGTTGTTTTCCACAGCAAAGATAAGTTACGCTTTGCCAAACGTTCAGTTTCCGCCAAGATGCAGCAATAGAGGTCCGAATAAGGCACCAAAGTTTCGAAACTATTCATTATTCCATTCAAAAGTTATAAGTGATTTTCGGAAACTTTCAATTGGAAAATGGCGGCCCTTAGCTCACGCAAGGTGGCAGAGAAAACCTCACCGCAAATCCGTCATATGCGAAGGAAAGCTCACTGGCCTTTTGATGGATGCTGAAAAGTGCATCCATCATTGAGCGAGCCAAGCCTTGACTCGACTGAAATACATCTATTCAATTGAACCATGTTTGCATATGAATTTACTCTGTACGTGAGTTTACTGTGCACATTATTAGCAGTAAAATATTATTCATGCATCCGATACACATCTTTGGTTGCACAATGAAAAAAAATCACAGAGTCTCTTATGTTATCCCTTAGACGACTTCAAGGCGAAAGCCCAAGCGCCGATGTAAACGTGATAGCGAACCTCCGAAGGCAGCGCGCTCTCTGACGACGCACTTTTGGCGCCGTTTCAGTGGTACCTTTCGTTTTAATACCTTTCGTGTCGCCGACGTGTTTTCGTACTTTCCGTGTTGCCGACCTGTTTTCGCTCAAGGACTTTGACGGTCGACTGAACGATGAGACATATAAGGCTTTCGCCTTAATAAAGTATTCCTAACGCCGGGGTCACACTGCCCATACATCATACAGAAGACAGTCTGGAAACACAAGTCGCCGTAATATCCGTGGTTCGAATGCCCCGTGCCAAGTTTTCTCCTTGAACTCGTTGCCATGCGGCATTCGAAGCACGGATCTTGCGGTGACTCGCATTCGAATGTGTATGCAGACTGTCTTTTGCATGATGTATAAGCAGTCTGACCCCGGCTTAAAGGTAGATAGATATCCTGGGGAAAATACATAAAACCAGTTTAGTAGACTGCAGCTTAATTCCTCGATTGTTATATTTTAAACGTTTGAATTTATATTGAATTCCCAAATATTAATATTTCACCATTTATTTAAGAAAGTACATATACGCTTTTAATTATAAATTGTCTTGATGGGAAAAAAAAAAGTTTATATCTCATACGTTCAGGCTCGACAGAATTAAATATGACAAGCGTCTAACGAAAACAACCGGCATGAAAGCGCAGCGGCGGGGCCTGAAGCAGAGCTCCCTTCTTTGCAATGTGTGTACTGTTTGCGTGGGATCGCATGTTGCTTTCTTGCTGCTCTAAGATGTTCTCTCTGATCGTAGAACATATGGAAACAAATTCTTCACTTCATCATATCAACATAACGACCACCGTGCATAAAAATGTAATTGAACGTGAGCTTTGCTTTGTGTCTGTAAAAAGACTAGTGAACTTTTCCCGGACCCACACAAAAGTGGGTGAGCTTTTCTCCGGCGAGTTTTCTTCACTCCGGAAATCCTGAGACCTTTCATTTCAATGTGTTCGCGGGCTTCGTTGACCGTCATTATGCCATTAAAAATTTCTGAAAATCCCAAATATTCTTTTTTAATCATATAACGGAAAGCCGTGAAACGTTGGCATCTAGTCTAGACCGCTAACGCTAGATTCAGGCAGAGACTAAGCATCTAATTTATTTTGCGATAAAAAAAACGGTGTTCTTGTTTGTTTGTTTATGTGAGGGGGTGGAAAGACATTCTGTTCATTTTGTTTTTAGACGTCTCACTTGCATTTCTGATGGATAGCGTCCCCTGCGGCCACAAGAAAACTCGGTGTCTCCAAGAAACTGCCTTCGAGGAACAAGCGCCACAAGGTTGACGCCTCGCATCAATTCATCCGGTCACCTTGCGTAAATCACGACAAGTCCGGTCACGCCCTGAAAGTCTGCGCCGGGCGATCGAACAAACGCGAAAATGACGGGCGCGTCACAACACAGACGAGAGAGTTCGCAAATTGATCGTTCCCGTTGGCATTGAGGTGTCCTCCTCCGCGGACATCCCCGTAGAACTCCCTCCGCGACGAAGTGGACGTCCCTCGCCGATTTCCTGTACAGGCGACGCCACTGCGTCCTCGCGTCGGAATGGGCATCGGAGGTCGCAGGGTGCGTGCCTCGACTTGACGTTAGCCGCGAGTTCCCGCGAGTTCCCGTTCTGAACCTTCCGCAGGTTCTTGAGGAGACATGGCTACCATAGACTTTTTTCTACGTGGGCGTCGCCATCTTGAATCGCGGAACTTCCGGTAGGCGAAAGTTCTGCCTACCGATGGAGCCAATCCAGCAGCATCGAAAGTGCATCGTCATGGTGAATCTTCGTCTTTGTGCGTTTGCTATAACTAACTAAACCAAACACGCACAAAAAGAAACAGCTCAGAATTATGGCGCATATTTTGCGTGTGACTGATTTAGGCAGGGACGGCAAACGCATAAAGACGACTAGTGCCGTGAATACTTATACATTTTGGGGGCGGTCGTATTTAAAGTAAAACAGAGTATAACTGTTTTGCTTTAAGTGCGAGTATGGCGAGTTATGAGCACATCGTGCTCCCTCTGTAAATTGGAGCGATTGGCTCTCTTCCGTACTTGGCGGAAAAGCGTAGACGCACTGGATTGTGTAATGCATTGCTAATTATTGCAGCAACGCGACGCGGAACAGGTCGTGTATTTTAATTCGTTTCACTTTTCGGAGCCCTGACAAAGCCATACGCACAAACGCATACATACAGATGAAAAGCCCAAGGTCACTGCGCCGATCTCTGCGTTCGATTGAATGAGCGGGGGGGGGGGGGGTAAAGCCCGCACAGGAAAACAACTCAATCGCCATGACGGGGTGTTTTCAGTGCTCCTTTCTTGGTCCCCTCCTCTAAGGAATGGGTAATAAGTTCATCTTTTAGTGGGCATTAAGCCCTCTAGAGTATGGGCTAAATGCCCATTCTTTACAAAAAAAAAACATTTTTAGTTTTTTTTTCTTTTTTTGCAGGACACGCATGTGCGAACAACAAACATGAACATTGAAAAGGCACCAGAGTAAAACGATGCTCAGAATAACTTTGCACCTGAAAAAAGTGCGATGTGTGCAGGGGGCAATGAGCATGGCGTTTCAATTGCCCACGCACACATTGCATTTTTCAGATTTACACATATTCTGAGTTTAATCATTCGCTGGGAATCTTCCATAGCACTCCCTGATTGAATACCTTTCTGTTTTGCAAAAAACCAAACTTACAGTCTTTTTTTTTTTTTTTTTTAGTGTAGTCATTACAAGGTTTACTTTGAACCATTTCTGAATTAGTCGACGTTAACTATCACCGAAACAAATTTGTAGGAATATGTTTTGGAAAGAGCTTCAATTTATTCTAAAAGAAAATGAAAGTTCCTGTATAGTCTTGCTATTTAGATTGCCACATAAGTTTCCGACGCCAAAAATCCCAAGTTCTTCCGTGGGAGAAACTAAAATATTGAGTTCGCGGAAACACCTTCCGGAGCAGCGAAGCATAACGAAATCAAGGCAGTTACAACAACGAGCCTCTGTTATTCGCAAGAAACCCAGATCAAATTCAAAAGGGGAAGAAGAAGTCGAGTTGGATGAGGTCACCACTTTCTTCATCATCCAAACTTTCGCGCGCGCTAACTTTCTACCTTTGTTGGTACATATATGTATTAAGCGCATTTACACAATCTTCCAGTTGTCGCTAAAACGTTCGGCGCCCTACCCACGTAACAGCCGGGCCCGTGTACTATACGTATGCGTTAGAAGAATTGCAAACACTATATAAACGCGTCATCCTGACACTGACAGGCAGGGTCGTTCATATGTATTGAGCGAAACGCTTCTAAAGCAAACTAGCGTGTGCCAACAGCCGCCATAACCTACCCCGGGAGAAGTGTTCCTCCAGTTTATAATATAGGAGACGTGGGCCTCTTTCTTTAAAATATGGCGGGTTTAGGATTACGCAAATGTCACTCGGTGGAGCGAACGCGGCGGTGGTAAAAACGGGCCAACCGTTTCCCCGAGTGAACTCTGCTGCGTCATCGTCAAGCCCTTAACCCCGGAAAGCTGTCTTTACCTAAACATGAGGTTCATCTTAAAATTGGTTCACTTGCGCTGCCGCACGGAACCGCGTGAAACCGTTGGCACCGCTGTCTCGTTGCCAAAAGATTTGGGGCTACGCATGCTGAAGAGAGCGCGTAGGTGCGCTCGAGTTATCGCAAGTGATGGTGTTGCAACCGTGAAAAGACCCCTCGAACTCTCTTAGAACGCTTTCACTTTGTGTTAAAAAAAACCTCTATTTTTTTTACACTTTTAAGGTGCATCTATTTACTCGCCTTGTTCTTGATCGTCTTTAATTATCGGGTAATTGTGCGACCTTATAAGCTGCATCTGACCTGCCAAGTTTCTAAAGTTATTAAGTTTTCACTGACTATAAAGTTTTACGATTGTCGTTGACAACGGCATCGTGTGTTGTCCTTGGGAAGACTGCATTTCCTAACCAAATCGTCTTTTGGTTTCCGTCATTCTTTGGACGTGTTTGATCGATCATAGTGGTTGACCTTCAGCGTTCTTCAGGTATAGCAGTGAACGCATTTTGTTTTAAAGATTTTCTAGGGCAAGTATGAGATACAAAAGAATGCAATCAACCTTTCATCATAAAACCTGTTAGGAAGTCATCATGTTCAGTTTTCCTTTACTCACTCATAGATTTTCTCGTGTCAAACTAATTGTTCGTTTACCCGCTTGTCCAGCAAAACAAGACGTACCCTGCTGAACGTTTCAGCTGATCCTTTTCTAAAGATTCCTCAATAACTTTAATTGAGAGGCAAGGACGAAAAATAAATTGGGATGAGAATACAGTTTCTAACCTGCAATCCTTCGTCGTCGTGCTACAGCGAGTGTTGTTACATTTTACCAGCGTAGGGGCTTTTTTTCTTTCCCCATACTTTCTCTTTCCGCAAAGAAGTGGACGCAAACATTGGGGTGTCTTTGGAGCTACGAGAGAGTCGTAACCAGAGAAGGTACCCGCAAAGTTATAATCCCAATAATTGCACCGAAACTAGTCTGGAAGCATAAGTTACAGCGGTCACTTCCGGTAGCGGCTAGATGACCTAAACAAGTGCAAGCAAGGCACACAAAAATAAATCACTAGGTTTCTCAGGGTATAACCAAACGCTCACCGCAATGATAATTTAGGCACGTGGTTCCTTACCCATTATTATTTTTTAAGAGTGCTCGTTTGGGTACGTGCTTAAATTCAAGCTCAAAGAGTAAACTTGAGTACAAAGTAAGCTCAACTCTGTTGATACCCCCCATCACTAACCTCGGAACCTCGTTGCTGTGACGCAACGCGATTGCATAAATCACCGCCGTTCATTAGCTTTCGTCACAGTCAAATTAAATATCCATACTTCGAGTATCGCTACTCCCTGGATAATCATCAGAAGAAATTTACAGTGCGAAATGAACCTGATGAAAGCTCGTTGCCAGAGGAATATTTTTTTCGTTTTAATTCATCGGTATTAAATATTTCATTAAAACTTGGGTTTGGGCTAGTTGGTCCATTACTGAATAAAACGTTAAAAAGCGCGAACAAACGAGGACAATAAAGAAACACGGACGACAGGACAGGCGCTTCACTCTCAACTGGTTTTTTATTAAGACCATTGTCATCTATATATGCACATTGCCCAAACCACATCGGATTCAATCGGTGTTTCTGGAAGGTTGGCTGTGATTGTGGCGATTGAATCCGATGTAGTTTGGGCAATGTGTATATATAGATGGCAATGGTCTTAATAAAAAACCAGTTGAGAGTGAAGCGCCTGTCCTGTCGTCCATGTTTCTTTATTGTCCTCGTTTGTTCGCGCTTTTTAACCCTTTATTCAGTATTAAATAGTTTTACCTGTTGTTCTTGTTGTTTTTTGCAGGTATGAATGTTTTACAGAAAACGTTCAGTGATACATTACATTCTTTGCGTGATGCGAAGACGTTTCCATGCTTGCTTGGACCTTGAAGCCCGGCGTCACACTGCTTATGCATCATACAAAAAATGCAGTCGGCATTCAGATTTGAACGCGAGTCACCGCGAGATTCGTGCTTCGAATGCCCCATGGCAATGAGTTCGAGAAGAAAACTTGGGCACGCGGCATTCGAACCACGGACATTGCGCGGTGACTTGTGTCTGCAGACTGTATTTTGTGTGATGTATTGGAGGGATGGGCGTCAATGAAAATATTAACCCGATTAATCGCCACCCCTTAATCGATTCATTAATCGATTAATCGGTGTCGTCGAAATTACACTTTTTTTGCCTTCGCTGAATATGTCATACACGGCAAACTGTACATTTTCAGATTTTAAGGTAACCTCGATGTGTAGTTGAAACAGGTAAAATAGATACCCAAATTATCCTTTGATTGTTCACAATAGTCTCTGCTGCGCTAAACGGACACACAAACGGCGTTGAAGTGGCTGGAACTCGTTTAACCTTCTGCAATTGTCTTGAGCTACAAATATCGCCCCTACAGATTACCTTAGGCTAAAATTGTACCTAAAGTTCGGCCTAATGCAGGTGCACTCGTCCACGTCTGCATGGGTAAAGCATTCAATTTTTTTACTTCCTTTTGGTTCGTCAAATTAATCGCGATTAAGTCATCGAACGATTAATCGGTAGGTTAATCGATCGAGCGTCCAGGGGGGCTATGTTGCGCTTTTGGACTCCCAGGAGACTAGGAAGAGGGAAGTGACGTCAACAACGCTCTTTGGATGTTGATTGGTGGAGTCGCTGATGACGGTGAGTTTCGCGATGCGAGATAGGTTCATTCACACCTACGTCACTTCCCTCCTCCTAGTCTCCTGGAAGTCCAAAAGCGCAACATAGCCTCCCAGACTATATTAGCAATGTGAGCGCGGTATAAAGGTGTGCGGTAAAAATTTAAAAAAAAAAGAAAAGAAAGCTATGAGCTGTATTAAATTAAGCATGGACTGCGGGTGATACTCCCTTAACAAAGGTTTATTGCGCCAATGACGTCATCCAACGTCAGCTGTCTCGTTGCAGCGTCACTCCAAAGAGGCGGTTTGTTCGTTGGGATTGCCTTCGGCCGTAGACCCTGAACATTTTCTTCTTTTTTCTTGTGAACGCGTGACTTTTTCCGTCGGCGTGACAGATGTGTACATCAGGAATGTGCTTGACTTGGTAAGTTGCTCACGATCTTTTCCTGAAAGCGAAAAAGAGCACTTATGCGAGCGGAATGTTATTTCCGCGACATTTTAAAGAGCCTGTCCAAACGAAAAAATGTGGCCTAGCTTTGTCATTCACACTGCATTCAGACTACGAATTTTTGTTTTTGTAGGTCCTTCTTTGTGCTTGCATAGTCCGCGGCATTGAATGCTATGAACATATAAGCGTGATGTTTAAATCTTGGGACTGGGAAGGATACTAGAAGAGAAAGTAGAAGGGACAGATGAAAGTGGACGAACAACGTCTCAAACTGAGTCGCTGAGTTTGAGACGCCGTCTGTCCGCTTTCATCCGTACCTTCGACTTTATCTTCAAGTTACCTTCCCAGTCTCAGTGCTTAAACATCATGATTAATGCGCTCCAATTCTCGTTCACCTTGACCTTTTTTTTTCTTTTTTTTAAAAATCATTATTTTAAATTATGTTCACCACTAAGTTGAGATCTAAATTATCAATAATGTCACTGACGAGTCTACCAAAAAAGCGTGCACCCTTCATCGCAACGTACACGATGGTCTAATTATATGGCCATTAGCATTCTCATTGTCGTCGCCGTGCGCACAGAGCACTTTACGAAACTTTCACGGCCTATTGACCCTTCCAGAATTCGCTTTCTGCGCGCTTCCATCTTTGTCTGCTGGGCTGGGAAACCCGTTCTGGGTAAGCGCAGCAGCTCTCTTCTGCAACCCAGTGACTCAGCATCTTTTTTCTCGAGTGATAGGCGCTGGGAATGCATACAGGGGTGCTCTGACATCTATCCTGGTGGGCATCTGAATGACTGACGCGAAAAAACATTGAACCGTTAAGTTTAGAAAAGTGCACTTTACTGTGTTAGCAAAAAGGCAACACTGAATGCACGCCATTTATATCTATCAAAGAGGTGTAGGCAAGGACAGATGTACAAGATGTACAAAACGCTGTACAAAATGTACAAAAGTATTTTTTTGTTTGTTTGCAAAGTTAAATCACGCATCGCCGAACGTTCATTCTCCGCCCAAATGTAGCACTAGCGGTCCGAACAAAACGTTTCACAACTAAACATTTATTTAAAACTTCAAGTGATTTTTTGAAATTTTCAATGGGAAAATGGTTGCCGACGGAGCTCTCAAATGCATGGAGCTGAATGGCGCCAGTTATTTAAAACTGGCGAAAACGAGCTCCACTTTTCGAAATTTTAAAATTTTAGAAAATACCTTATAACTTTTGAATGAGATAACGGTTAGCTCGCAAACTTAGGCACTTGGTTCGGACCGCTAGCGCTACATTTGGGCGGAGAAATAGCGTTCGGCGATGAGCTGAATATCGTGACATTTAACCACGAAGAAGAGAAGGCGATTGCCACACCGCGGAGACGCCATATTTTAATTTTGGGTCATCACCACTCATTGTTGATATGAACGAAATACTTCATGTAGCGTTTCGCTGGCACACGCTTCGTGCAAATAAAACAATAGATCAAGCCACGCGTTTGCAACAGTAGCTGTGACACTGTTCCACAGTGAAGCTTTCGGAGCCGCCGCACAACAAAAAACCTTCTTTTGGCAACTGTCCTTACAAGTGTTGTCAAATTCCGCTATTGTCTTTTTGTTGTTGTTGTTTTTCTTTTTTTTTTTGGTTGAAGCAAGCTCTAGCTGTTTCTCCGCAACAAAAAAAAAAAGAAAACAATTGTGTAGAAAAATGACCCAAAGCACGCTACGCTACACTGTTAGCGCGAACAAGACATCGACGTTTATTCGCATTTTATTTTGGAAAAACGTTGTTGGGCATTACATTTTACCACCTAGGTTAGCGCCTCAAATAAGAAATTCCCAGTACACTGTACACTAAGAGCATTTGTGACACCCTTTCAATTAAAAACAAATATATAATAAAGGCCAGGTGGCGCAAGCTACCGCCCTGTACAAACGGTATAACCATTAACATCCATCCATCCACCCAACCATCCCCTCGTTCGCACTAACAGCTAGAGTCGTCCTCTGTAGTTCTGTAGTCACCGAGGCACTTCGGAGGAGGCGCATTGAAATGGCATTTTAACGTGGTGTGCGCACACTCCTCGCTGCTGTCGCCGCACGAGTTACTCGATCTGCGCGGCACTCACATCCGTAGTACTTTCCAGTATGCACCGCGTATCCGGCAGGCGGAGGGACGCCGTAGTGAACGGCTGCGGGGGCAGTCACCACTTTGGCGGCCGTTGCAACAGGAGCCCCGTATACCAGGGGGCCGCCACAGGACCGCCGTACACCTGGGAAGAACAAAATGCAATGCCAACAACCTAAGAAAAAAAAGTCAATATTTTGAACAAGTGTTATGTACCTCTCTACTCTCCCTTGGAGCACGTGTCGGATCACAATCCCTGCGATTTATGGCAAGCAAATGATTCGAAAGGCGTTGTTTTTTAGTTGTTGTTGTTGTTGTTTTTTTGCGCATCGGAACGCGAGGAAGGGACACGCTAATCAAAGGGCCAACATGAATAACCTCCCAGGAAATGCGCGATGAAGAGGTAACCAGGCGCGCGCCGCCATTGTCTGAACTCATCTCGGGAAAACAAAAGCACGTGGGAGGATTGGGCAGATAAAGAGGCACGCGAGGTGCTCTAGGAGCAGATGAACTCGCCTGCCGTATATGCGGGACGCGTCTATCGAATGACGAGGCACGAGAAAATAAAAATAAAAGGTATACGATTCGAATCCACAAGCTGTATACACTTTAAGAAATTTGGTGTGTCCCTCCGCTAAGCCCCTCCCTAATAGCTGCCATCTACGGATGGAGTTTTGCGAATGAGGTAGATGAAGATCCCTCCAAAACAAAACAGACCGCGCAGTGACACTGAGCATGTCGTACCGCGTGCTTACGCCTTGCTCAGTGTTACAGTACAAGACCTGTTCAGTGCTGTAACATGCATGGTGGAAGCGGCCGTGCCCACATCATTCCTCAAGCAACCGAGCATCGCAAACTGATATAGCTCTTGCAGAGATTCTTCGGCTCTATTCGGACAACGTACCTTAGCAACGGGCGGACCAAAGGCAACTGGAGCAACCGCCGGAGCAGCAGCCACCACTCTGGCCGGAGCGCCGTACGCTACGGGAGCACCGTGCACAGTCTTCGTCGTGTACGTTGTCGAGACAGCGGCCGGAGCGGCGTACGCTACGGGGGCCGGGCCGTAGCGCACCGGTGCTGGAGCCACGGCGTAACCGGCCGCGGGTGCGGCGTAGCTAACAGCGGCTACTGGTTTAGCGTAACCAACGGCCGCGGGTCCGGCGTAGCCAAAAGCAGCTACCGGCTTTGGGAAACCTGCAGGAACGTAGCCAAGAGCAGCTGCTGGTTTAGCGTAACCAACGGCCGCAGGTCCGGCGTAGCCAAAAGCTGGCTTTGGAGACACTGGGGTGACTGGTCTGGCGTAGCCGACCGCGGTGGCTGGGGCAGCGTAGCTGACGCGGGCGGCTGGTGCGGCGTAGCCAACGGCTGCAGGTGGCGTGTATCCGAAGGTTACGGGAGCGACCACGGCTCCGGAGTGTGCGGTCCAAGCCACGGCGAGGAGGATCAATGCGGGAGCCTGGAAGGATACGGCGCTGGTTGGTATCCAGTCGAGTTTGCGAAATGGGGGTCCGTGAAGAAACGTAAGTGGGGACCGCAGGTCGCCGGTGAGACCCAAGGCCACGGTGACGTGCCTCCTAAGGAAAAGAGTAACTTCCCGCTATGCAAAAGCGACCGCAATGTGTGACGGGAGTTTGTGTAGAGAATCGAACTGCTACAGAGAAGCTTGAAGCATAACACAACTACCGTTGGTGAAATTATAAACAATAAGACATGTACTGGACTGCACGCGAAAGACGTACCTGAGATGACGAACGCATTATAGTACGAGTGAATTTGTTGTCCCTTGTGTCCTTTTAGAGGAAGCGATATGTACAAACAAACACTAAAAAGAAAACTGACTATTTTTTTTCCAATTATGATTCAAACAGTTTCAATAATCAGAAAAAAGTACGGGAAGTAGCGGCAAACCGCTTTTACTACCGCAACCGGCCTTCACGTTCGGCAAAACCCGAATGACGAAGGGGAACCACTAAACGGGTCTCTAAAATCGCGATTCTATTCGCAACTCCAACGCCCTATAGGTGGCGGGGCGGTAGTTCCAAGATGGCGGAAGAGACGGGGATAGATTCTCCAGGATATCCCGTGCGCCTGCTCGCTGACGCTGTTCAGCGCGCTAAAAATGATTTATTTGTCTACAAATGCGAAGCGGTTAGGGAGGGATCATATTACAGGTGACGGAGATGCTGATGCACGTTAGGAAAACGAGCATGCTGTTATTTAAAAGTTGCAGAAACCTCAAATTGCGAAGCTTTGTGGTGAGCGAGCGCGTTTTAGGCACCGGCCACGTTACTGTTTGTGGCAGAATATTTTTGAGGGTGATGAAGATATGTTTGCGCTTTGCCTGGCCATTAGTGCTCTAAAAAGAGAGCCGCGAACGGTGACCGTCAAGCTTCGGAAGAGCAGCGTTCACAGTATTGGTGTCTTCGCGTCACAGCCTCACAACTCGCTGCTCACCGTCTCGGTTTTAGTGTATTGCAACACGTAATCAAACTGCTCTATGGTTATTGATAGAAAGTTTGTTACCGCAGGCTACCGTGCGGTGTAGCATTACAACCGCAAGCTCGCGCTGCGCCTTTGAAGCACAATTTTCAGTGCGCGCCAAAAGCGTTGCCGTGCTCATCACTCTAAAAAAAAAAAAAATGTTGTAGTCCTTACACTCTTTGTCACATATACGACACTCCAAAACTTCAGTTCGCCGTGCAGCCCACTGACGTCAAACTGACGGCCCCAACTTTTACGAGAGGCTTGATGACGGCGCAATATAAGATATTAAACAGCTAAAGTACGCATCAAAGAGTACCGAAAAAAAAACAAAAAACACCGAGGTTTTGCAGTAAAACCAAAAAAAAACCCGATTACTTTTTTTTTTTACAGTCATTTACACTTACTTAAGCTATTTTAATAAGTTGCACAACTCGGCTATCAAGCCGCTCGTGAAAGTTGGTAGCGCCGGTTGAACGTCAGTGCGCTGTACGTCCAACTGAAGTTTAGGGGTGTCGTACGCTATGCAAAAACTGCCTATTAACATAATCGGCGTGTTTAGGGGTTTTATTTATTGCTCTATCAAAAATAAATATTTTAATATACCGTACATTTGTTGTACCGTGTTATTTGCAACATTGCGGTCCCTCTGGCCAAAACTGCGCGTTCTAAGCTCTCGTCACGAACGGCTGGCTAACACAGACGCGCTTAAAATGCTTCGAGCATTTCTTTATTTGCTTTGTAATTACCTGAAAGCAAGTACGGGTATTCTGTCTTTTTAAAGTGCTTGGAATAAATGGTCATGTTCCTTGTAACGGCCTTAAAACGCGAACCCATTCCCGATTTGTATTGCTCGACATACCGTTGCGCGACGAGTTTTCTCCTACTTATGGCAAAGAATAGACTTTTCGTAGACCGTACTATAGAGTTCTTCATTATTAGCGGGAGCGTTTTCCGTCACGTTGAGCACAGATTGAGCTGGCGGCCATGCACAAGACCAGAAATCCGCAGCGTATGCGATACACGAAAAGTCCCTAATGAAATTAGACATCCCGGTCCTTCGTGCAAGGCTGTTGCAAGGCGGAGCACAAGAATTCCTTTTTTAACGCGCTCACTTTTTTCGTTAAAACGGCTTCACGCATCAAGGCCGACAGTCCCTGCCACCGTTTCCGCGCCGCCGCCGCCGCTGCCGTCCCCGCTCCTCTGGTTCTCCGTTCGTCCGCGGGAGGGCGAGCGGCGCGCTGGAGTTGCGAATACGGATCCTCGTTGATCATTCTTCGCTTTCTCTCAACAACTCTCCTAGAACATATATATTCGTCTTCCAGACAGCGTGGATCAAATGTGGCGTCTGCTCTCCCGATTTCGGTTTCACCGCACCGTCCAGCTGCCTTCATTGAGTGCAGGTCCATAAAGCTATAGGGTATTGAAACATCGCTGCGTTCGTAAGCATCCCTCCTAATTGTGCCTACCTGTTTCCTGCGTACTTACGGTGAACATGGTGGCGGCGATCCTTAGATAACCACTGTGCACACAACAAGACGGATTCTGCTGCGAATTTGTCGGTTTACGAGGGAAAGGGAAGAGGATTCGTGCCAGATCTGGAGTACGCTTTCGCTGTCCCCAACTTGCGCTTTTATACCGACGCAGTGGGCGGGCAACTAAGGGGTAAAAAAAAGCGCTCCCGCATCTACGTAAATGTTTGCTCGACAGACAAGACACTCATCCGTGGGGAGAGCGACGTGAAAGCGTTGGTCGTTTTCACATCGCTTGATGCAGTTTTTATTCATTCATATTTATTTATTTGCGTCGCTTCTGCCGACGGCCGTGGCGGGTTCTGCTCAAACCTGACCTAGAATTGCTCCCCTGATGTCGCTTCAAGAAGCTATAGGGGCCCTCTTGCATTCCGCATGCATTCATCGCGAGTTACTTTGTCGGTTGTGCGTTCGCGTACAACGCTGGTAGAGATTGGCTGGTGGCCATCCTTTGCAAGTTTTCAAGCACGAACTCTGACTCGAGCTAATCTCCCCGATAGAAAAGGCCATCAAATAAAGTCAGATGGAAAGCAAATCACGTAAGGCAATGTTTAATGTAGCAATTTGCTTTATGTTGTTGTTTTTTATGTGAATGACAGCGTTTTGTGTGTCGTCATGGAGGCACACTGCTCAATGAAGTGAGCGTTCAACCAATTTTTCAATCACTCACAAAGTCAATAACTCAACCAGCCATTTTTACCGGATTAACATGCCTGCCATGTTGCCGATTAGACGATATCCTGACCAACCCGGTAGAAATAGTTGCTACGGTTAGATACAGAAGTACGTTAACCGTAAGGTGGAACACTGCGGCAGCTGAAGTTCGACGTCGCAGCCGCTAAGGTGTCATTTCGGAGCAGATGGACTGAATGAATGGTAAAGGTTCGGGCGCGCACCATAGAGTCCGCATAGGTGTTTCGTATTAACACGAGTAACACACGAGACGAAAATTCCATAGCGTTTTGGAACCAATGAGGGCGTATTAGGTAAAGAGAATTTCGTGAACCTGTTAAACAATTTTATTGGACACAGACTAGGACTTCCGCGTGGTAATTGAAAAACACTTCAAAAATCGCGCGCCCAAGTTTAAAATCCAGGGAACGACGAAACTGCATGTGTATGTATGAACCGTTCCCTGTCGTTGGTGTGGCTGCCTGAACGTATTACGCAATGTTATTGGACACAAAATAACACCGCCTTGTGGTCACTGCAGAAGACTGCCAAAGTCGCGCACTCAAGTTTCGAGCGTGTAGCTCCACCTAATTTGACACCCGTAGTCTCACCAGCTTAACACCTACCTAGCTTTATTCGTTTTATCACCCGAGTACCTTTCTGCAATATTTAGCGAAAACGCTTTCTTTTATTGTCACGTGACAACGTGTTGTCACGTGACGTGTGAATGTTACGTGACATCACGTGACTCACGGTACCACCTGACGTCATTAAGTCGCGTGGCGTCGCTGTGCAATGTGACTTGACATGACAATGCCACGTCATGGTGTCAGCTGACGCTAGATAACAGGGGACGTGATGCGCGCCGTGACGTCAGAGTCGTGTCGAGCGGCGTGACGAGAGCGGCGTGACGTCAGCAGAGTGACGTCAATGTGGAATCTTTTGGCGGAGTGCCGAAAATGACCCCACTCAATATGAAGCGCGGTCAACAGCGCGAAACCCGCGAAATGTCCCACTAACTGCTATCGCAATAATAATAAAAAAAATTAAAAAATTTTTTTATTAGTTTTAGTTTTTTGTGATAATGGCTAGGTTCCTCTCGGTGGACGCTGAACCCTTTGCTCCCGGACGTGGCAAAACTGATTTGTTTGAATTCGCCCGTTTCAGCTATGTAGTTACAAGTTGCAAGCTCGCTAATTTTGAACGAAGCAGTACAATATGGCTACGAACTTGCCACGAAAAGGTTAACATTGAGTGTCTGCCCTACGGGTGCAGTGATCGCTTGACTTGACTTAAGACTTGGAGAGTGTCCTTTTGGTTGCGACGTGACTCATTTACTTTACTGAGTATACAAGATACGTAAATGGTTTCAATTCTTTCAAATCTGAAAGCTACAAACCTGCACTTCACGAGTATCTACAAATAAGGTAACTGAAGAAGACACATGAAAAACGGTATTATAATTATGATTCGTAAACCTGCCTCTGCTACTTTGTCACATAAAAGAAACTGCACGCCTTCAGCTGTTTCTGTTTTCACCGTTGACAAGACCGTCGACAGGCTTCACTCACAGTTACAATGGGTAATACAATGGGTAATAATACAATTCTAAACTTGTTCGAACGTTGCTATTTATACACTGTTCAGCCCAGTAGACTATGCAGTTGACGTGCTATCTATTTCCACGTTGCACGTCCAAATTCTTTATTTATTTCTACTTGCACAATATTGTATCCTAAAACACAGTGGTAAAATATAATGGCCGGTACACTTCCAAAAGTCATTATTAAGCTCATAATCCAAAGTTCCAGACCGGGTCAATACCGTTTGCTCATAAGCTTCCAAATTGTGTTACCATCCACCATTATCTTTAGGTCACGCCCTAATCGGCTTCCTCTCCAATCACAAAATTACCATCGTATTTCAAAATGTACAAATCATTCTTGAAGCGCACGTACACTTACTCAGTACACTCCTCACTTTTCAAAAACACTCGTAAGCATCTTTTGAACAAACATTGAGAGAACACGTAACTTTTCTTATTCGTGCTGCGCGTCGCCCTGGAGTTATCGAAATCATCTCAGTATTCCATCTTTCGCCACCCCAACCTTGCGCTCACATCGCAGCAGGCACGCTCTTCTAAAGGCCCAGCGCTCAGCAGTTCGCCGAGACAAGCAAACGTTCTTGAGATGGTGCGTGTAATCGAATATATGTTTGCGCTTAAATGGCTGTCGTCCTGTTCGCTAGGCAAAGAGCAACGAAAGATTATTTGAAGAGAGCTTATAGAAATTGCCGTGGTCGTCCATTTCGCCACTACATACCCACGCTTCGCGTCTTCGTGAAAGCCTTTAGGAAGAACGAAGAGAGAAAGAAAAAGAAAACGCCTCAAGATCCTTCGAGGCTCGATAAATGCAGCCGTAATACCTCGTGGTATAACGGTGTGCGTGCTGCGACTGGCGAGGCCGTTAACCCTAATCATCCTTGGTCTTCGACAGCAAACGATGGGGCGGTGCTGCAATTTGCCGTCGCCAAGAAATCAGCGTATATGCTCGCGGCTCAAAGCCTTAGATGCGTTCTGGCAGTCATAATCGCAGCTCTGTATGTTTGTAAAGGTTACGGAAATTTTAATGAAGTGTCGCCACGAAGACGCCTTGAACCTAAAAATGTCCGCTACTTGAGGACGTTTGAAACGAGCGGTGAGTTAACTTATATAGTCATGGCTTCTGAGATCCAGGGGGGGGGGGGAAGGGCGGCCACCCCCTTCCCCCCCCCCAAACGAAGTCGACCCCCCCTTTCCCCCCTTCTCGGAGGGCGATTTGACATGGGCGGACCAGCCGGTGCACAAGAAAGAATGGGAGAATAGTATCCTTACAAATTTTCCGTCCCCCCCCCCCCCCAAAACGGAGTTCTGGATCCGCCCCTGCTTCTGAGCATGCTTCCGCAGCCAATGAGCATGCTGCATCAGCGAATAGGAACGACAGAAAACTAATCACGTGACAAGAAGCGGAAACATAAGCCACACCCGCGCCTCTTAAGATGTGAGTGACAAGAGTAAAATATTTTTTTCTTTATTTTCAAACAAAAACAATTAACGGCGGCGGAGACAACGGGAAGAGGCTCTTGGAAACAGCATGACTAGCCCCAAGACCCGATGATACAACAGCAGTGAAGCACGTGTCAAAAAGTTGACTTTCGAATTTATAACTATACTTCGTTTCAGCTTGGGTCCAGACGCAGCCGATGCTACAAGCGCGAGCATCCGTGGCTTCTGGACAGTCCCTGCCACTGCACGAGCGCTCGTGCATTGGCAGGGACTGTTCAAGGCCCGGAGCTCGCGCTTGTAGCATCGGCTGCGTCTGAACCCAAGCTGAAACGAAGTATAGACGATAAACCAGGGCCGGCTTGCTAGAACAGCGTCTCAGCTGAGACTGGGTGAGAGAAAGCACTCCAAAGGCTGGGGCGCGCGAGCGTCTTGAGACGCAACTTGAGTCCCGCTCAGCTCGTGCGCTGGCTTTGACAGTGCTTTCTTTCACCCAGTCTCAGCTGAGACGCTGGTTCTATACTTCGTCTCACCTTAGTATGGACTATTGTTACCCGCGCGTGCTAAAAGCGCGAGCTAGTCGCTTTGAATGAAGCAGCGGCGGCTGCACGAGCGCTCGTGCAGCAAGTGCTCTAGTCAAGGCAGTCAAGGCTGGCCGCTCGCGCTAGCACAGTCTTGGCGGTTAGTCCATGCTAGGGTGAGACGAAGTATAGCAAGACGGCCGAGATGAATTGGTAAAGTAATAAAGCGCAAAAATATAGGCACATGTTCGTCGTCCTTCGTCCTGAGTTTGTTTTATTCTTTCTGTGGTCAGTACACTAACTGCTGGCGCACCTTTATATTAAGAATAAAACACTTCAAGCATTCAGGCAAACCCTTCAAATTTATGCCATTTGATTATAAATTGCACTCTGCTATGATGCTGTTTACCGATAAGTTGTCGAGTTCAATATGTCGCGCACTGGACTAATTGAGGATGATCGGGAGGTTGTACGCTGTGGCGTGATGGCAGTAATTTGTAAAAAGATGCCACTAGCTTCCCATGGTCTCTAATTCGTATCGGAGAAATTAGCGTATTGCTTTGCTTGCGATGCAAACCTTTCAAGATAGCGCTTATTTGTGTCTTGGTTCGTAATTTTTTTGCACATATCAGTAACACATAATACATCTATAGGAATGATATGTTCTTTAAATTAAGTACTTCAAATACTTCTCAGTATTGTTTGTAATATTAATATATTTTGCAGCTTCGTATCGGGCGTTGATCACTTGACCTCTCGCTTGGTTTACCTGCTCTGTGATCGGAAAGCGGACGGGTGCTATTTTCTTCACAGTCTGAGTCGCCTCCATTTGAAGTACATGGGCCAAAAAGACACTTGTTCATGGTGCCCGTGCTTAACTAGAGAGTTTTAGTAGATCGCTTCGATACCTCCGATAACAACCCTCGATAACGATGCAAGCAATGCGCAAATACGTCGGCGTAGTATCGTTTATCGTCATCGGAGTCATTGACATAATCTACAAAAACTCCCTACTGATGTCTACCCAAGGCATTGATTGGCGTCGGCTTTTTAAGCGCTTGGCTTCCCCTCTAAACACCTGCGGTAATGTTTGTTTGTTTTTTTTTGAAAATATAGTATAAATTGCGGTTATTGCGAGAAAAGGGAAGAATGTTTAGTCATCAGTATTGCTAACTCTTTTTTTTATTGTTGTCGCAGTTGTTAGCGTCGTCGTGCTGTTGGTGGTGGTGTGGATTATTGGTGCTAGTATTGTTTTATTGTTTGGGAAATATGCACGTTTGTGATCGCCGTTAAAACAATAAGCAGCGGTGATGTTGCTTGAATAGGAAGGCCTCAAGTTTACTTGAGGTCTGTCTACCCTTTCACCACTACGAAGTGATTGCTGATGCAAGCCGAGCGCTTGCCGGGAGCCCCCAACAAACGAGAGCACGAAGGAGAAGCATAGTTTTGGCTTCGTGTCTTCTGTCTTTCCGCTCTTTGTGAAACCAGACACGCGCCCATGTATACGCACGCGGTTCGATGCCTGAAAAATGGAGTTTCACGAATCGAACTCTCTAGTTTCTCTTTCGCTTTTCAAGCGTATGACGTCACGTCCTACAGGCTGGTGCGGTGTGGGAGCTACGCGCTCACAGTACCAATCAACTGCCTCCCTTTCATCGCCTGATCCCGATCTCTGTTTGTAGCATGGGCAACAGCACCATCACGTGGCGAAAGAGAGTCGTATGACTGGTCCAACGGGCTCGTAGCTTCCACTTCACTGTCCGCTCAGGGGTGAACGGAGTAGAGACCGTCTGAAGAGGGTATACACGCCGCTGTTCGGATTCCGAGAGGTGGGCGCGGCTTTGTCCATTCGCCGCTGACAGAAGTCGGTCAGAGCAGCAACGAAGGCCAGACGGCAGCATCCCACGTGTCCGACATCCCACGATGCCCACGGCCTCGCAAAAGTGACACCGCAGGGTTTCGATCTGCAGCTGTCCGCCCAACGGGGCGGCGACAATGGCAGGGGAGAAAGGGAAAAGCTGCTGCGACGTCTCGACTAAGTGGCAGTCATTCTAATCATTTTTAACCGTTCTTTTGTATATTTCAAGCGAACAGGGATGGCATATCTCGTATCTTGTTTACAAGAAATGTCTCTTCTTCGTTGGCGTTCGCGGGAGAGCTGGACCTGCACGAGGGAGCAAATAATGCCAGGGCTGAAGAATCGGACATATTCAGCTTTTTTCGTAGTGATGCCGCAACCCCGCTGATGTTCAGGTTCGATCAGGTTTTGTTGTTTCGAACTTTTGCCGAATACGAAGCTGAACAGTGATGTGACTCAAGTTGGACCATTATGCGTCGAGCTAGATTCAGAACGGGCTCACCACGCGCCTCGCTGATAGGGCGTATCTAGCCAGCCGGCATCATGCATGACTGGCAAGCGTATACTCGAACAGCGGAAAAGCACACGCACACTAGAAAAGGAAAACCGTCTTCAAGGATTACTTCACACTTCAGAACTCAGTATTTCCTTGTAAGCTATTCAGCAAACTGCGAAATAGAGCCGATGGCATGTTTGGGCTGTGTGTGTCGTGCGTTGTTGTGCTCGTATGATCCGCGTAGCAATTCTTCCATCCGTTCGTAGCAAATGTTTTTGTCCAGCTGCTCTTCATTTTTTTTGTTATGTTATGACAGTGGGTATAATACTCCATAGTGTTAGTATCATCATTATAGAGTTAGCAAACCACATCAGCCAACTTTCTGTCGGAAGCAAGAAAAGCCTGCTCTTGTCGTTCAAGTTGACTCCTTTCCGAGAGAAGTTCTGCGCATAAACTCGCTGTCTTCTTCTATGAGCTAAGAAATTCGCTACTTTCTGAAAAGGGGACTGGAGTCAGCGACTAATGCCCCCTTTATCTCTGACTTCTAGCAAGGTTAGCGTCCTCCTCGGATATTTTCTGGCCGCGCACAATATTTCTTGTTTATAATGGGCTGGTCCAGAAGTTCCGGCCAACGCAGATGTTAAGACAAACCGATATCAGGCTCGTTCGTCTCGGTAAAGCCCTGAACTATTTTAGATCAAGTTCACAGGCGTACAGAAACAGTGCGAGGACAAGGCTGGGGCTATGCAAGTTTACCGCAACGAGCGCTGCGGTGAAGAGTGAAAACTGCAGTGTGACAAGTTTCCGCGATGACTACGCGTGCAACCTGAGAACTCTAGAAGCTGAAAGTCCATCAGCTCGGGAAACAAAATTTTATAAACAAAAATCACGCGTCACCGCGATCAATCTTGAGACGAACAACACTGACCGCCATAGCTTCCAAAGCCTGCTTGCGCTGATGGCCCCATCTTTGGTCTGCCACAAGCATACTGGCAAGAACGCCTCTAGACTTGATACGAGCATTGGGAAAGTGTGCAAGGTGTATTTTGCTCATCTGTCCGATGAAGCACCACTGGTTTAAAGCGTGTGCATTTCGACCTCATGCAGAACAAACAGGAGAAAAGGGTCTCCAGAAAAACCTCGGAGCGGCTACGACCACTAAACTACTCCGTTTTCAGGGTCAAGACTTTATGTACAACATTAGCTAACGTTCGGACAGCCATCCTCGATTCACTCCTTCCAGTCTCTAAATGCCCTAACCCCCCCCCTCCCCCAATACCCCTGCTTTATTATTGTTTAGGCCAAAACAAAGCCATCCCGAACGCAAATAATCAGTGATTTACAACTGAAGACGTGCGGTCGCTTATCAAGGCCCACGTCCTCCCTCTTCGACAGCTGGACGCGAGCGACGCCATTGAGCTATCAGTGCTATCGGCCGGTCCCCGGACATCACGACGTCGACCTTGCCGATGTTGCGACGGCGGCGCTCGCCCCGTGTCCCCGATTCTGCGTGCCGAACACAATGACTCTGCGTCGGCTCTGTGTCGGACGACCTCGTGGCTACGATGTTTGCCTTATTTCCTTGCATCGGAAATCTGCTCACCACGGGAGGTGGAAAAGGCCATCATTCGGCGTCTCCTGAAATGTCAAATCAAAGCCCGATGGCGCTGACCTTTGTGGTCTTTATTGAATGGCCCTCGATAAAGCGCACCATCGTGGTCGGATGTTTGTTCTCTCCAATGAGGGGACCACCCCGGCCCTGACACCACTGTCACGTGCTTGGAGGGTATGGCATAGCAGGGAAACGAGACCTCATCTTTCATATGTGCTCCGTTGAGATGCTTAACTGCAGACTGCCCACATGTCAAGGTCGTGTTTTTGAGAAAGAGTGAAAGAGAAAAAAGTGCCTATTCATATATCCGAACCCTCGAGCTTTGTCACTTTGGTGTTGTCGCCGCACCGAGCCCTTGTTTAACTGTTCGTTGAATATGATAAGAATGCGATAGAACTCATCTACACTTGAGGGGGTTCACAGTACGCTCTAAAAGAAAGTGAGTTCACTTTGGTGGAAGCACGGAGACAGTCAATCTCGGCGAACATTACTAGGGCCTCAACGAATGGAGAAGCTCCTAATACCAATAGATCTGAAGAAAAAAAATACATTATGTTTGCAGGGACACTATAGTCGGTGACAAGTCAAGAACGAAGTGGAAGCTCCTCCCACCTCTCTCCACTTTAGTAGAGCGAACGCTGGAGGGGAGGCGATTCCTCTCCACCTTTCGCTCCGCTGAAGTGGAAAGGGGTGGGAGGAGCTTCCGCCTCGTTCTTACGTCATGCTCATTTTCCCCGACCACAACGCCTTAATTTTTTTATTTTTTTTTTTTATTTTCACATTCGGTGGAGTCCTTCTATTTGTCGCCGTGATTTACTGTCTCGTGTTCCGCGGGAAAGACAACACAGTGACTTTTTTTTTGTATTTCATTTTTCTAAAAGAGTGCACGTAATACGATGTCGTCCAAGTTGTCAAACGCATTCGGCCACCTATCCTTACCTTACCCAGGCAGCGTCCGTCCTTCAGCGAGACATATCGTCGCCCTAGTATAGCACACCTTGTTCTGTGGATGTCCTCAGGATGTGATGTCTGATGTTTGGGGATATCCTGTGGACGTTCATAGGATATCCCCAGAACGTTAGGACACATTAAGAACGTTAACAGAACTAAGTGAGCGACTAGGGTCGCTTTGTAGAGTCATGACCTGTCCGGGGCATCTTCTTTTCGGGCTGCAGCCAATGAGATCGCAGCATTAGCTGATAAGAACGCCATAGAACGAACCACGAACCAAAAGGCGTGAACACAAAAAGCAACGCCCTGCGTTGCTTGAGTCGTCGATGACTAGATCAGAATTAATACTTTTGTTTGGGTGTGTTTATGATTAAATCTGCGAGACTGGGCATATAACAAAAACGAAAAAAGGGAATGAAAAAAAAAATAGTGTACAACTTTTTTCAGTTTTCTCAAATTCAAAAAAAAAAAAAAGAACGTATCCGCGCGACCTTTCCGTGGACCTGCCTACGCGAGTGACGCCACACAAAACGACCCGTCGCCGTCTCCGCCTAGCGCCTCGGAGCCCCACCGGCCCCACCACCGTTGCAGACTCAGGCGAGACCCTCGTGTTGCGCATGTATCTGGGTGACCAGATCACGCACACGCTCATACACCGCGTATAACGAAATCGCATGCAACGAGGCTTCAGACACACCCGGAGTGGAAATAAATGTCCCGTTCGGTTTCCGGTTTCCCCCAACGTCAGGCAACCCCGTGAAAGTGAACGAACGCTGCGCGACTTGATGTGACGTTTGCTTTCTATTATACTCCTTTCTATAAAAGCGTACGAGGGCGCGTTCATTGCTATGTTTGGATGTCATGCACGCTCACTTTCTGGCTGGTCGTAGTTGCGAGCGAGCTCTTGTCTGGACTGTGATTTAGCACGTGTGGACTGTGACTTTGTAAACAGTGGAAGCGCGCATGAGTGGTCGCCTTGCTTCGGAGAAAAAGGTTCAACCGATGCTTTGGATAAAGAAAGGGAGGGATTGTGATTTCTGGATCGTGTCCTTTCGTCGCATGGTTACTGAGAGCTTATTCAGCTTTTGGTCGTCGCTCATCATCAGTGACCAGGCAACGGGGTTGCTGCGATCACTCGAGGAGGTCAAACAGGAAGCATACAGTCACAATCAAAAGTACGAAACCCGTTATATAATTAGCAAGAGCCAGTGTTGTCCTTAATGCCTACATGTAAAGTCACTGTGAATAAGTTTACTATACAGTTACTCGGAATTCAATAATAATGTCAAGGACTCAACAGCATTTACAGCTTCGTTTCCCAATCGCCTCTCAAACACACACACACACACACACACACACACACACACACACACACACACACACACACACACACACACACACACACACACACACACACACACACGAGTGTTTGAAGAAATTAGGTATGTGGCGATACTTCCATGGTCATTTCTCTTTTATTATATTTTTACTCCTGTGTCATAAGACACGTAAGGTCGTCAAGTCTTCTGCCACAGACCCAGGCGTTGGAGTCTGCCAAAGACACGCACCGGAAACCATGCAATACAGTATTTCGCAGTGGACACATTTTAGGCGTAGTTCCGCGCGGGTGACCGCGCGGAACGATCGAACCTCTTCTGTCGAAGTGTCAAGAATCAGCCCTTCCACCTGTCTAACCGATATTTTGACTCACAAATTAGCGCATGCTACTTTTCTTTTCTTTTTATTTTAACTAGGGAGCTTTTTTTTTTTTCCTGCTTCCTTTTCTGTTATTTGGCTCAAGTTCAACGCTGGAGTTGACGTTGTCTGCGTCTTCGTTAACTTGACTGCTCTTTTGTGGTGATTTTGTTTTGTTTTCTCCTTGTGGTGGTGGCGCCGTGCTCTAATGACATTTCAAGGAGAATGCAAATGGCGATAGATAGGAGTGGTCTCGAATGACTTCACGGCATCGACAGCAATTTGCATCTCCACGGCGCCATCACTGAACTTATTCGAGATGAATTCTTCGTACCTACCCACGAATATTTGCAACACATACAGTTTAACAGAAGGCTATTTTTAAAGGAAATCGAAAAAGAAAACGTGTGGTGAATGGTTCGAGAAGTTAGAAGTACCGTATAAAATCGATAAAGCAACTTTCACTGCCCTTCAAAATAATCACACTCCGCCGCAATTCATTTTCGTCACAGTTGCTGCTAACTTCGGAAAAAGTCCAGCTTGAGTATCTTCTGCACCCAGGTCGTCACATCGGTGCTTATATATCTGAAATGTGTAAAAATCTTACAGCTTTCAGTGATTACTTTCGGATTCGTAATTTTCTGGGGCGAAATCGGAAAAATTGGGCGAATTGTCCAACACTGCAACCTTTTCTTGCGTGTCATGTAACCTGAAACATTACAAAAATTACGAAGTTTGCGACGTGTAGCAATATTTTAGCATAAGGCCTGGACTGTATTATTCGAGTCATTAAATATACTTCTATGCCTCACTTACCAACAGTTACACAATACTGTTCACCAAACTACTAAACCATTCTAAAAATAAAAAAATAAATAAAAACATTCTGAATATTATTGTTTATTATGTTTTTTTCTATGACCATTATTACTTATTTTATTATAATCATGCTCATTCGTGACGCACAAACAGCTGTCAATTCAGGACAGGGGCGGATTTAGGGGGGGGCGGGGGGGAGCGGCGCCCCCTGAGCTCTTCAAGGTCAACTTTTTTTAAAATAAAATCATTGCTATACACCAGCCAGAAGTTTATTTTTTGGCGACATAGCAAATATTTGGTCAACAAAATAGACCTGGGCAACGTTTGGACCGTGCGATATCTCAGCAGACTCCCCCCTCCCCCCCCCCCCGCCGAAGGCCTACCGCCCCCCCCCCCCCAGGCCTGACCCATAAATCCGCCCCTGATTCAGGACGCCCAGAGGAGAGGAAGATAGATACAGGGTTAAATGCAGACTTTTACGTAACGCGTTCAATAGTAATGGATTACATTTGGCTGTAATTTTGTTACGCTTCAATTACTTGCTTTAACGAGTAACGATCCGTGTAATTCAATTGCTTTCTTGTTGTAATTGATTACAAAATTACCCATTACAATTTTTCTCAATTTTTTTTTTCTTTTTTGCGAGAGGGGTTAGTTCAGTTCTGGACAAAACCGGTCAACATGTTAAGAAAAATCTGGTTCTTGTCCGTGTCTTTGGACTGTTTTAAGCTTTTAACCAGGAAACAGTTTGTATTCAAATTCATGAGCATGCTCCTACGAGCTTTTGACTGGTTTAGGGGTTTCACTTACGACCATCTACATTCTTAGTTCTTATTTGGTACGTTTCATTGGGTTTGTCAAAATTATGTCTTCGTCCGTAATATTAGCTCCCCAATAATATCCCTCCATCAACTGTGCCAATTGAAACTAGGAGCTCTGTTCATGACACCAAGATTCGTTGGCGGATGACCGACACAAACTTCGAGATACAACTGCTGCTGAAACTGAACAAGGGATAGAGGACAAAAAAAACAAGAAGAAATGTATAAATGCGGAACATTTTTATATGTGCTACCGTAATAAAAAAAATTGTATGAAAAGTAACGTGGGAAGCAATCGATTACTTTAGAGTAGTTTTTAGATTACTCTCTTAAGGCTGTAATTGTAATTGTAATCGGTTGCTTTTTATAGTGAAGTAATTGTAATTGTAATCGGTTACTTTTTTTCAGTAACCTGTACAAGTCTGGTTAAATGATACAGACAGAAGAGACACACCCTATTTTAGAACAAACCGATTTTCCGCTGTCGATACGTTCATACCACAAATTCAACAGTTTAGTGGCATAGCTTTTTTTTCCCCAATTGTTTGTGTTTTTGTTGAAGCAATGTATGTTTGATTAGCGAAACAAAAAATACCACCGTGAAACATTTCTGAATAAGTGTAAAGGTGCTTAAAAAAGTTAAATTCCCTTCGCAGAGTGGTTATATAGCCTTAGTAAGGTCAGCGTGTAAAACGTTAACTCAATCAAATCATTTTCCCCACTAGCTGGAAACGTCGCTCTACATATAACTTAAACTTGAGAAAGAAAACGAGAAGGGACGGACAAACACAAACTTCCAACTGGCAACAACCTTGTTGCCAGTTGGGAGTTTGTGTTTGTCCGTCCCTTCTCGTTTTCTTCCTCAAGTTTAATTATCCCTACCAACCCGCTCGTTCTGTACTTACATATAACTTGCTCACAACTCTTGTTAGTGCGTGTGCAGGGATTTTCAGACCCCTAGGGGGAGGGGGGGCTACCCCCTAGTTTTCCTAAACACCCCCCTTAAATCTAAAAAAACTTTTTTTTAGATTAAGTAGAAAACACCACCTCTCAGGTGTATATATAGAGAAAGGAAACATACATTACGGGTATGTGCATTTGGTTAATAGACGTCTGTAATTTAGCTAGTGGACTAAAAAAGAAACAGTTTTATATTTTATCTAGCCTCGCCTCGCATCGCCCCCCCCCCCCCCCCTGAGCCATTGGGACACCCCCCCCCCCTTGATTAGAATCCTGGGGAAACCCCTGTGCGTGTGTGTGTGAGAAAAAAAAAGGGGAGGGGGGGGGGCAGAGAAGTTCCTTAGCCCTTCAACCGATGCCTTGCCCATATATTATTAATGGGACATTACTCCGAACAAAGTAAATTTTATAAGTATATGGAAAGGAATTCGGTGCCGATATACTCTTTTACGCCAATATTCCGGATTCAAAACGACCGCCGTTTAAGACGGTCTCGCAGAAAATAAACGTCTTTAAAAGAAAACGTTGTTCACTGGCTAAATATATTTAAGCATTTATAAAAGCTTTTATAGTACTAACTATATAATACGTCTTGTTCAGATGAAAAAATAAGTTATTTCTCATCATCTGCGGTCTAGCGATCGTTTGTTGTCAACTCCAAAAATGGCGACCGAGGGCTGCAAAAAGCTGAAGTACACCATTCATAAGTGCTCAAGTTACACTGGCTCGTACTTGCCCGAGTACGTATTACTACGTGAAAACACCCATAAAGATTGCGGTTTCAGACAAAACGATTGAAGTAGTTGTATGTCGTAAGAGATTACTGCCTTACGGCAAAACTATTTCGAGCTGCGACATTTTTTTCACGAGGGGCTAGCTTTGGGTATCGGACGCAAGAGGATGGCATTGAAGCTTATTTACGTTTGAAATAAACACCCCGATTACTTTTCTGCACTGTCAGCATCCTCAGAAATGCTCCATTGTCACGTTTGCTTAAGTCCCGATTATATAAACTCTTGGAGTTCTTAAGTTGTGCCGTTGCTGCCGTTCTGACACTTGTTTCTGGTGCTTTCAGGAATATTTTGGTAGACAAACCGGCGGATCAGTACTCAAGATGGTCTTCGGACTCCAACTATCCTCCCCAAGTAAGTAAACGTCACATTTACGCCTCATATTTGCAACTCTTCAGTGCTCGAACGTAGCACGTCACTGTTCTGTAAATCTAAAAAAATCAACGCTGTGGCTAGCGTTACGTCCGGACGGAGCACTGAAAAGCGTATACCTAACCCCCCCCCCCCCCCCGCTCTCCTCTCTCTCCCCCGTGAACCTAGGGAAGGCGGAGATTCGGACGTAACTTGAGTTACGTCGGACGTAACGCTAGACACTTCGAAAAAAACGAAACGCTCAACGTTTCTTTTTCTGTTTTGTTTCTCGCAGTTCCTAATCCTCAAACTGGAGCGGCCGGCGATTGTGCAGTCCATAACGTTTGGAAAGTACGAAAAGACTCACGTCTGCAACATGAAGAAGTTCAAAATATACGGCGGCCTTACGGACGAACACATGCTGGAAATCTTGGACAGGTAACTTGTTTTGTAACGTCAAATAACTTCTTTGCACGAACAGATTCCTAATGATCGAACGTAATTTTCTTTCGTTTTGACAGTGGTTTGAAGAATGACCACCTCACCGAAGCGTTTATGCTCAAACACACGATTAACGGCAACCGATTTCCCTCACGCTACATCAAGATTGGTAAGCTTGCATTTCCACCCAAATGATCGCTTTTATTTTGCCAAGAGCCACGTTTGCGCTACGCTGTCTGATACAAAACGAATGACCGCTGACGCTATCCAATCCGATCCACAGTGCCAATCCAGTCGTGGGGACCGAGCTTCAACTTCAGCATCTGGCATGTCGAGCTTCAGGGAAACGAGGAACGAGACCTCGTCAAGTCGTCGGTGAGATGGTTCAGCGCGGTGCGTATCTAGGAGGAGCATTATTCTTTCGTGTCGTCCGCTCGGAAGATTCAGACAGCCTTTCTCTTACAACCGACGTTTACAGTTCCGGGAAAAAGAAGCCATCCGCCTGTGTCTGAAGCACTTCCGACAACACAACTACTCCGAAGCGTTTGAGTCATTACAAAAAGAACCAAAGTCCAACTTGAAGATGCTCTTCTCACGAGGCTTCATGACCTCATGGTAAGAAGACTTGCAAGTGCAAAACTAGAGCAGTTGCCAATGCGCGTTGCGATGCGGTCGAAACGTCGGTTTCCGAGTGTTCTTTCTCACGAAAGTTCAACGTGCTCCCACATGTTACAGGTGCAGGAAGGCGATTTCTCGGCATGCGAACAGCTCCTTGAAACGGCAGCTAGTGGTGAGGATTATCTCGAATGTTGGTTTTGATTGTGTGTACGAGCCGTGTGGACATACTGTTAATGTGATGTTGGCTTCTTTGCTTTCTTTTTTCCTTGTTGCAGAAGGCGTCTTTAACGAGTATCTCAAGAACGAGGAGTACAAGCCAAAGTGGACGCCAATCCTGTCTTCCGACAAACGTGCGTTTGAGTGACGGTGTTAGCAAGGAATCAAGGTTTTGCTCTTATTACTCAGCTTAAAGGTTTTTCTGTCACTCTTTATCTGTAGATAGCTAGGCTTATTGAACGCTAAAGATTTATTTTTTGTCCTATTATGGTTGTGTCATTCTGAGTGTACATTCTTCCAATCTTTAATCACAAATTCATTACTTGCTTGATTGTGTTGAACATTTAACAGAGCTGTTTGAAGCATCAGGGAAGGAAGAAATTTCTTGGCTGGCATCACAGAGTTCAGTGTAGGCTGTTAGTGAATTAAATGGTGCAGGCAGCAGAGAGTGTGGCTGTTAGCTCTGAGATGTTTTTTTTCTTCACCGTAGCGGAAGGCAAGAACCGCCCCGGAATGCGTGGTGGCCACCAGATGTGCATTGACGTTCAGACAGGTACTTGAAAGCTTTGCCAACATTTTTGTGCTTACAGAGGTTGTTGATGCCTTTGCTTAGAGAACTAAGGAATAATCGCTAAATAAAACTCAGTGATCGAATTGCTGCGCCATTTGCGCAGAATTGGGCCATGAACGAAAGTCTGCTACATCTTGTGCCAAAATGCCATTTTTACTAAGCATTGTGCCACACCTACGCCAAGATTTGCTTGTAGCAAAAAAAAAAAAATTAACATTTTATTATTGATTGACCCTAATAATGAAAGAAGTATAAGAAGAAAAAGATTTACAATATAATACAGCATTTTTACTCACGGTATAGTTTGATTCGTCTTAGGTCAGAGCACAGTTGAGGGCTCAAAGACCCACAAACACACACTAAAAGCACAAACCACAGGACCTTCGCTGTACTTGGTTGAGCTGAAAAACACGTACAAGCAGATGACGAATGCCATGGCGGGATTTGGTGCTGCAAATTGACCAGCCAGAATTGTTGCAGGGCCCCTTTAAAAAGTTCCAAGGCACCAGGTTCTAAGAGGTCGCAACAGTGTGAGCTAACCTTTAATCTCTAATTTAAAAAAAAAAAAGAAAAAAAAATTTAGGCAGAGAAAGAAAAAAGAAAATGTGGGTCTATATGTATTTGAATAAATACTGTAGTCACGGTAGCTCCAGTGCAGCTGTCGATTGAAAGGGCACCAAACTTTGACGTAACTCTGGTTCCTACGCTGCTATAGAGCAGTGTTACCTTTAAAGCGTGAGTGTAGGCTTTTATAATAATTTTGGGTGGTTGTTTTTGCAGTTTACAATATTAGAGTCTTGGGTTTGGTAGGTTCATTAAACTTCCGGGAAACATTTTAATTAGAAGACATGTTGACGGATATGCTAGTTCTTGCTGGCATTTTACAAAGATTATATTCACAGGCTAAACAAGCTACCGAGTGGAAAATGGGGAGGGAGAGAGGATTTGTTCCAATGAAGTGTTGTGCTACTATTCCCTTTTCAACCATTTTTCAGTACCCATTGTAAAATAAACTTACTCTGACTAGAGGCTTATTTAGGAAGACTGTGTTCCTTTTAAGCCCTATCTCTTCTTATCAAAAACGATAATAAGTAATATGCTCGAGCATCAAAAAGGAACCCTTGATCACTATTATAAAGGAACACATTTAGAGATGGAATCACTTTTTCATTCTCAAGTGATGTGCTAGCAGATGTTGGCATCTCCTCCAAAAGCATCAGTAGCTGCTCTAAACGAATATTTTGCCTGCTACAGAATCTGTTACAAAAGGTCAAATGACACATCATCACTGAAGACTGAAATATTTCTTTGTGTCGGAGGTAAATAAACTGGCGAGGAAATCGTAATCTGTTTGGTCCTCTGAGAGGATTAAATTGTTTACTACCGCTACCCTGGGGTTTTTAATGTGCATCATATGGTAGAAACACATGACCACATCTTGGTACAATGCTCATACAGGTCAAAACAGGCAAGGGTGGGGTTTAAACCCAGGATCCCGTTTTCTGCAGCACGGGTCTTTGCATCATGTGTTCCGAGCTGCGGTACGTCAACACGCTTGGCCACCCATGAGGAAACAAAAACGTACAGCCTTATTTGAATGGTAAACAACAAAGCAAGACCCTGTTGTTTAACCCTACCCTGAAACGGAACGCATTTTCAGCATGGCAGAGCTGCGTATCAGTTAAATGTACCGAGTCAAACGAGCCAACCTCTCTCGGTTATTATGTTTTGTGTTCTACGTTTTGAACCAATGCAGGCGATAGATAACATGCACACTGAAACGTTTGCGCTCATGCATCCTGTGCAGTGTCACTCAAATGCCCTTTGTGTCGATTCCAGAAACGCTGTACCTGTTTGGTGGTTGGGATGGCATGCAGGATCTTGCTGACCTCTGGTCCTACCAGACTTCGACGGGCTTGTGGACGTGTCTGTCTAGGGACACCGAGGCAGAGGTAACTCTGGCGGCATGCCGATTAAACCCTTCCCTTTCAAGTGGCATCTGGTCGAGCGTCTAGCTCGTTTGCAAAGTGGAAGCATCTTCATTGTGCGAAGCGGTAATGTTGTCATAGGAAGTTTTGGAGAAATGAAGGAAAAGACCAGAAGAGTCACCGCCGTAGGGAGCTAAACTACCTGGCACGAAGACCATTCTAAAATTGAGGAAAGGGGAGTAGAATCTTTTTTCGAGCATTAAGTTGGCCCTTCCGTTTAATGGATCTCATTCTTCTGTTTATGTTTTCCTCCTGATACAAAAGTCCTAACAGCAGGGCTCCCAATATGCATGTTTAGGCAGAAAGAAAGAAAAGAACAAAAATGTAAGCTGACTACTACTGTTTTTACGGATAGGAAGGAGAAACAATTGCTGTAATATCCCGAGAGACTCCCCATCCCCGAAAAATAACCCACCCCCTATTTTTGGCATGATTTGTTATTTTTTCTAAAAACACCGAAAGACCATTGTACAAAGCCCTGCAATTACTTCTAGTGATTGCAAGGCTTTGTCCAATGGTGACCTCAGCAGAAATGGTGTTACTTAGCCATGGCGGGAGATAAGCCAACATTGGTGACTGGGAAGGACAGTTGTCTTTGGTTCGTCCACCCCTCACTGCAATCACCACAAGTTTCACTGGTCATAAAATCTAAAACTAGCATTTTTTGCACCTTTCTTGATCGCACACCGAAAGTTTTTTTTTTTTTTGCAACCACGAGACATTGATTCTGAAGTGTTTCAAAGTTCACTGGAGCTGAATTGAGCAACCTTGGAAGATCGTGACGGGAAGAAATATAAAGCGGCATGGTTTCGACGGCAGGGTGGCCCCAGCGCACGTTCGTGCCACAAGATGTGCCTGGACCCAGAGCGCAAGAAGGTGTTCACCCTGGGACGATACCTGGACTCTTCCGCACGCACCACAGAGTGCCTCAAGGTGGGCAAAAGTGCCGCCCTTTTACCCGTGCTGACAGTGACAACATTCCTAAGTTCGAACCTATCATAAAATCGCCCTGTCTCTGCTTTGGACATTGTTGTATCTACAGTCTAGGCCTCTAAAGGAAGTCACGAAAATAGAAAGCGCAAAAGACAAGGACAAGTGGAAGACTACAAAGGACTAGGCCAACAAATTATTTTGCTCAAAAGGGAGATTTGACTTTCAATTTAAAAAACTGCCAAAAATCAAATTGAAAAAAAAAATAATAATAATAAAAATTTATAGTGCTTTTAAACTCTTTGCACTGTGTACAGTGTCCAAATTGGCAAGCAACTTGGTCATGTCGAATTGGGGGTCAACATAAGAATCTGGGGATTTTAAATTGTCACTCTCGGTCACCAGTTTGATCCAAATTTTCAGCCACTATACTTGGTAATCGTAGAATAGTAGCATTTACAAATTTGTAAATTGGTGCTGAAATGTTTAGTGGTTCAGAATGCAGCTTCCAGCTTTTGGTATATACTGTCAATGAAGGTTTTGGTGCCAAGTTGGAGTCAAGTGGCAAAAACAGCATACATATAAAATGTTCTCAACACTGAAATTTCAACATCTGATAAAGTTTGTGCCAAGAGCCTACTTGTCCTTTAAGACCCGGAAGGGGAACCACATAAATGTTGACGTTTCAACAACATCCGCAGAGCGACTTCTACGTCTACGACATCGAGACGGGCAAGTGGACCCTCATCACGGACGACACGGCTGCCATGGGGGGTCCCAAGCTCATCTTCGACCACCAGATGTGCATGGACGTCGAGAAGAACACCATCTACGTCTTCGGCGGAAAGATACTCACAAGGTATGATTTTACTCTGCGGGGGCCCCTGTTCGCAAACGCCTTGCGCTACAACGGCGGTTACGTGGTAGGTTGACCGGATGCCTTGTTTTGGCTGGAGGTTTATTTCTGCCATTCCATCATTTTGTCTTGATGAAGCCTCATATCCCGTTTTTGCTAGGAATGTATGTATAGTTACGAAATAAGTACTAAGCGAGTAGAAGAAAACTAAAATGGGTTGGCTCGTTGGAGATATAACTTTATAGAAATGAATGTGCCATGAAAACATTACCTCCCACAACTGGGGTTACATCCACTAAGACGTTTTGTTTGCATAGACGTATGTACGGGAGACCTTTTCAATATTACTGAATTTGGCATGCTTCTATACACGAACTCGGCTCTGTTACGTCGCACCGTAGTGGTGGCGCTTCGGAACTCATACCTGGTCTGGGGCTGTGGGAGGAAGTCGCCATGCGGGACGGGCATTCCTGTGTTGTTTTGGAAAACAAAGAGAGACTAAAACTTACCTTCTCAACAAAACATTGCAACTGGGGCTGTATTAAAAGAGCCGGAAAAGGTGTGGAGATCAGTCTTCGTGTGTTTTCTGCCTGCTCGGTTCGTCCGAGAATGTGGATAGGTGCCGTGAAAAGGGAAAACCAGACACAGCCGGACCACGATTGCTTGTGCAGGAAGCGCTTTGGGTTGATTTGCGGATACCTGTGGTCATAAGATTTATATGTTCTGTTCCAACATCAGTGCGGGAAAACCGTCAAGTGGTCCTCACTACCTGCTGATCACTTTCAGTGCATCTTCCCTTTCAAACAACCGTCTGACCATTCAAACTGTCGTCTGCTCGTTCAAACGACAGCGGCCATTTAGTGATAGGAAATAAGTGCAGGCCTCAAAAGACTTTTAAGTTTGAATGTTGCTTGGAGTAAGTAGGCTCAGTGTAAACAGTAGATACAAGGAGATGTGGATCATTGTTACAGTGATGTGATTGCTGCACCATTGGTGCCAAACTGTGCCAAAGTGCTCACCCTGCTACATCCTGCTACATTTTGTCAAAATTTGAGGGATTTGCACCAACATTGCACCCAAAGTCAATATCACTTAAAATACTTAGAATATAATAGCTCAGGCCCCGCTACATAGCCAGATTGCTATGGTAGGCTTGTGCAAATTTTCAAAACTTTTGATTACAACGTCAAATATTGTACTACCGTAAAATCCCGAGAGGTAGCCCACCTAAATTTGAGAGAAAATTGTGGCAAAATGAGGAGTGGGCCAACTTTCGGTGTGCAATCATGAAAAAGTTAAAAATTCTATTTTTAGATCATCTGTTTCTGTCAAATCGCGGCAAGGGGCAATGAAATAAAGATGACTGTACTTCCCAGTCAGTAATTTTTACTTATATCCCACCATAGCTAACTAGATGCATTTAGGCCAAGGCCACCATTGACCCAGCCACTATGATTACTGGGCGTGGGCTATCTTTCAATGTTCAAAAGAAAATAGCAAATGGAGTCAAAAATAGGGGTGGGTTACCTTTTGGGGGTGGGGCATTTCTCGGGATTTTACGGTATTTGATTTCATTTCTGTCAATTACAAACAGCACTTGGAAATCTTTTGCAATTTTTGTCATGTGCGTGGTTCTGCCAATTTAGCTAGCTTCAATGAGTGCGCTTCTTACCATGCACAGGTGCGCTGCAGTGAAGTTGACAACTGAAAAATGGGCATCGCTGTTATGCGTATCTTGATTCGCCACAGTGTACCCACGTGCTAAGGGGAAAGCTCCCTTTCAGGGTGGGACGTGACACACAATTTCTTAATTAATCTGTGGGTATTATGTATATTATAATGGGCTGCAATATTCTGACAATATCTTTTTTTAAATTCGAGATTTAGAAAGAATAATTGAGTATTACCCTAATTTTATACAGTAGAATCTCAATGATACGATCACGGTTCATCCGAATTTCGGGATGATACGAATTTTTCTAAATCCCCAGCCGAAGTCTCTTAAGAGAAGTGTATATGTTTCGGAGTAGTCCGAATGCTTTCTTGGGCTGCGGTGGATCATACAAACGATGATCCACAATGTTTACACATCCTTAAGGGCAGCATCACTCGGCTCTGACAACCATAGCAGGCATTTTTGTGTCCTTTTTCTTGCCGTTCTTTCTACGTACCGTATAAACCGGAACATAGGTCGAATTTATTTTTGAAAATGGACATGAAAAAGTCGACCCTCATCTTATATAACGGTCATTAGCCGAAAAACAAAAACAATCTCGCAACACTGGGTAACTGAAGCCGCCATCTTGTTGGGGTTTTTTTGCATCGCCTAGCCGGCCTAGCACTTGTCCACCTGTCACGACGGTCACGATTCACTTTCACTTGTGCTCCTTGTTTTGTTGCATCTATCGTTGCTGCTCCCGGAGTGATAATGAGCAGAAGTAAAAGACAGTTCACGGTAGCCTTCAAGAAGAAGGCAATCGCCTATGCAGAGATCCACGGGAATCTTGCAACGCAGCGAGAGTTTGGTGTTTCGGAGAAGAGCATACGCTGCTGGCGAGGCCTGAGACAAAAACTGGCAGCGTGCAGCAAGGCGAAGAAAACTTCATTTCGTGGAAGGACTGCCGTGTACCCCTTATTGGAAACAGAGGTGGCAAATTTCATTCGGAGTCTGCGCGCCAGATCGCTACCTGGGGCGTCAGAGTGAATCCGTACGAAAGCCGTCGAGGTCGCTCGTGCCTCCGGGATCTCGAGGGTGCAATTCAAAGGGACGTCATCGTCCCTTTGAATTATGTTAGTGAACTCGTCGTCAGAAGAAGGTTCTGAAGAATCTGAGTAACGCTGGCACACTTCCTGTATTATTGCGTGTGAAGCAATTAAATAAATGTGCTGTGTTTTCTCGTCCTTCCATATGCTTGGCCAAATTTGTTACCATGGTATAGGTTCCATTTTGTTGCCATAATAACTTTTTTTTCGCTTTTTGCAACTTGTAAATTAGGGAATCGACCTATATTCCAGTTTATACGGTACGTGCCGTGCAAACACAATAACCATGTCTGTGTTTCAAAATTCTAAAATGTACCTACGTCCAGCATTGCTGCAATATCTGTGTTGTCACGTGATTTGAATTCGACTTGCTGGTGTAACTCGCATTCACCTGCTCCAGGGTTGCTGCTTTATTTTTATTGTAACCTCTTTAGTAAATCTCAATTACTCGAGTGAACATGAGAACTGACATTCGCAATCAGCGTTGATGAGGGTATCATCAACGAGCAAACATCCTTTGTTTGCGCACGCACTTGCACGTCTGTTGAACTCCGTGCAATTTTCTTCAGTTCTGAAGGATATCCCTCGACGTGCTGCGGCGCATAGTGAGCTCGATCAACGTCAGCGATGACCAGTGCGCGCATTTTTACATGTTTCCAAAGTGCCTCCTTTGTGACATTGAAAAAAAAGAAGACACGGAAGAATGTTACTGACTTCTTTAGCAGGGAGTGTGAGCTATAAATTGCAAGTAGCCCCCCTTTGCTTTCATGTACTTAGTATGTGACTTGGTTTTTGTTCATACAAATATTTTCCGTGATCTCTCGAGATTCGTGTCCATTGAAATTCTACTGTAGACTGCTTTAAAGGCAAACTTTTTATGTCAACTTTCTTGTTTAGTTACCGTAAAATTCCGAGCAAGCGCCCCCACCCGTGCAAGAGCCCCCCAACTTCAGTGCTAATTTCACATTTCTGCGCCGTCCCGGAAAGCGCCCTCCCCGCCCCGCCCCGCATCTACGCGCCGCGCTGACCGCGCCCAGGCAACACTGGCCTGCGAAGTTCAGTCCAAGAATCCAATCCAATCCAACTTACTTTGCAGCCCGATGGCCCGATCGGCCCGATCAGCCCGGTCACTACGCGCCATTGTCGCTTTGTTTTGGGGGTGTGAGGTCGGCTATGCATTCTTACACAGTGGCAAAGAAAGTCGAGGTCGTCCAATGTCATTGTGAAAACGGGAAAGACGTACATCAGACGGTCTCGACGCATCAAGCTCGACCGGATACGGGAATGGGACAAGAATTTTCACACTTAGCTACTGTCAAACTATGGGAAAGCCAAAGTTCGACAAAAGCTAAGTAACGGCGCGCCGGTGTTCAGTGAATACGTGGACGACGCGCTCTTTAATACCTGGAGCGCGGAAGAAGTGCAGAATGAGCCATTAGCAACCGGCTTCTTTCTGAAGAGGCTGTCAAAATAGCCAACGGCATGCAGTTGGGAAACATCGCGGAATGCTGCGAACTTTCTTTTGCGGCCGACTCTGAGGAGTCTTTTAATGGTTTTGAAAGTAATTAACACAGCAGTGACAAATCTTTGGCCTAATAAAGTCTGTTCTCAGAGATAAATAAAATATTAAATCTGTGTGCACTGCGCTTTTTTTTTTCTTTTTCTGGCAAAAAAATTTTGTCGTCGCCATTTTGAATTTTGGTGCCGCTCCGGGACAGCGCCCCCACTTTGCAGGTGGACGTGCGTGCAGGGGCGCTTGCTTCGTAAATTTTACGGTATTATCTTTATATGGCTTCATATATCTTCAATGTCCCAAGAGAGTACACTGAAACTAAATTATTTAGAGCAGTGGATGGAAACAATCTTAGTGAATTTGGTGGGATTATTTTAAGAAGGCATATATATTTATCATTCACATGCCAATTTTTGTTACTATAAATTCTACATATAAAATGTTATTAATGTCTACAAAAAATGTTTAAATCTTTTTTTTTTATTTGTTAATTGCAGTTTTATTAGAACCATTAGAATTTGAAAAGAACATCAACATGGGTACGCTACATTGTTCTTTTTTAACATTATTTCACTGGAATATACTATTTGCTTTCTCCTTGATTTAGTACCGAAAATAACTGTGTATTGCAGTTCATACTGGCATTCATCAGTCAGGATATTGTCGCCGCGTTTTTTGCTCTTACGCACAACTAAGCAGCTTGTTCTGTGTTCGAGGGAATCAAGCCTACCGTGCAACTGACCCTTACAAAAGGTTTCACAAAAGTGGGAAGGCACAGTAGACATTGTCTTTGACTTTGACAGGCCAGCATGCAAACCTTAACATAATACTTGCAGTGGTACGAAGGAAAATGTAGCGTGTGCTTAAGGGGCCCTGCAAGGACTTTTTTACTAATTTTTAATTTGCAACCGAATCTGAGTGCACTGAACGTAGTAACTTAATGAAACTTTTGTTTTCTCAAAATTTGCTTTATTTTAAAAGTTATAAGCAAATTAAAATTACAAGAACAAGCAAAAAATAACCTCCTTCATGACGTCCTTGGTCGCTTGGGTGGTCGTGAACTAGAGGAGGGGTAGTGAGCTCAGCGAGCGCTCACGGCTGCCGCACTTGTCGACGGCTCGAGAGTGCGCCACTAAAGCATGTTCTGGATAGGCTGTATGAAGCGGGCAGCCAGGGTGGCTCGCAATGCATTTGCTGCGCGATTAAACACTAATTCGGCATGACACTTCATTGGCCACAAATGACAGCAAACACGGGGTAAAGATCAGTTCAGAACGGGAGCCACTTTGCGCTGCCATACCGCCAAACGGTCAAACCGCAAGCCAAACCTGCTGCCAAAGGCCTTCGGAACACTCAGAACCAGTCGGATCCTCGAGCTTGTGTATGACTGCAGCGCCGCCGCGTACATTCGGGACCTTTCTACGCTCGCCGCTTGTTGGTGCCTGATCCCACTACCCCTTTCTAGTATGCGCCACCTTTTCCATTGCTTGGTGGTGGGTATGTCGACGGGTCATTTCTTGTTTCCATACTTTATCAACTGCATTTGTTTCTTTTCTGATCTAAAATACTGAACAAAAATTACTTTCATTAATAATTGAAACGGTTGCGCGCCACTTATGTTTTGTATTTCGACTAAAAAGAAGCTTTTAGCGGCTCTGACGAGTAGTAAGGCCAGGACCAAAGGCGTCACATATTGCGCGCTTTGAGCACCGCTGGTCGCCCCGTAGGTGGAGGAGGTTTCTGCGTCGTCCGGTTAAAACATAACGCACTGATATTTAGTTACTTTCTTTGTGCCCACTGGCTTGCCCGAACGCCAAGAGATGTGAAAACCGCAAAAAGGTAGACGCCGTAAATATGATTGCAGGGTCCCTTTTAAGGGTGTCCAACCAGGATACTTCAGAACGCGTGAGGCGACGGTTCTCCCCCACATGAAGCGCAAGTTGAAGTCCGGCAGTCCGTCTTCTGTTTGTACATTCACCATTCACGAGGAATAAATCGCCACATGCCACATTAGTTACACAAAGTTTTGTGGTGTAACGAGCCTCATTAATTTTGCACAGCCCACTAAAGTAGTAAGACATTGCTAGGAAGACGTAGAATCACCAATTCCAACACGAAAAGAGCACGGGGACTCACATCCACGCCAACAACATCACATTCTAATGGTCTGTAGATGCGGGACATGGCACTTCTCGCCTATAGTGCATGCGCGGCGTCGGTGGCGTGCCGCTTCGGGCACTCCGGTTTGTTTGGTAAACACGAGTTGGTGTAAAGGCAACATGAGACAACTGTTTAAAAATAGGGATGGATGAAGGGCACTTGTGCTCTCAAGAAGGAACTCCGGAAAAATGTGTTTTTTTCGGAGAACCGAATGGCAGCAGACCTTCTCCACTTGCCTTGATTCTTTGCAAGGCAAGTGGGCAAACTGTACAGCCCCCTCCCCCCCCCCCTCCAACCACCCCCTAGTCTGTATGTAACTGTCGTAATGTTCTGTCCCGTATGCAGCTCCCTGGCCGTGGAAGACAGGGCATTAGAAACGGCCTTCAGCGGACTTTTCACGTACCACGTGCCCACCAACACCTGGCACAAGTTGAGAGACGACTCGACGGGCAGTGGACCACAGGAGGTGAAGGCCCGCATCGGTCACTCCATGCTCTTTCACGAGGTGAGTGGGAACCTGCTGGCTGCCTCAGACATAAGACATGTGCGGTTGTGGAGCTCATGTAAGCCAGTGTAGCTATCGGCAGCAGGAAACACAAACGGCGGGAGCTGGGAGGGTAAATCCTAATGACTCTTGACAAGTTGGGGAAGGCAGCCTTTACAAAAGTGCACACCTATCGATTACCACTGTGCCATTTGTTCAAGGTCGCCATATTGTGCGTGCACATCACCCAATGCATACGAGGGCCAGACAGGCATTCGGCTTGGTTTTAATGCGAATAGCATTCTTTGGCTACTTCACTCACTTTTCGTCTATGTATCTATCTGGCTATCTAACCTCTTACGCCGCGGGTCGATAAATAAATAAAAAAGACCGGCGCCGGCTGGGATTCGAACCGTTGACCCTTTGACCAGCAGGCAGACGCGCTAACCACAGAGCTATGAAGGCAGTCATTCAACGCACTCTAAACGGTTGTTTATAATCTTTACCATGGGACGCGCTTGCTAGCGCTGTCACAGCTACCGGTGCGCGCGCTTCCATGCACGAGGGCTCATTCCGCTCTCGTGAGGCTGAGCACGGCCGCTAGCTCACCCTCTCCCGCGCTCGGGAGAGGGTGATGTAGCGGCCGTGCTCAGCCTCACGACGAGCGGAATGAGCCTCGTGCATGGAGCGCGCGCGCGCCGGTAGCTGTGACAGCGCTGTAACCGCGTCCTCATGGTAAAGATATAAACAACCGTTTAGAGTACCCGTTGGTTGAGACTAGCTGAGACGCCAGAAAGTCTGGTCGGTACCATTTTGAGTGTTTGTGCGTATGGCGCGTGCTTTGCTCGCCTTCCTAAGTGACACAAACGCACGTGCTGGGCTGCGGAGATCGTGCGCAGGGCTGTGAAAGTGTCAACAAATTTAGAATCGCCTCAAGAGTGGGCTGGCGTATCTAGAGTGTGCCGGCCACCTGACGAACGCGCATAACTCCGCACCGTTTGATGCTATTCGCATTAACGTAGATAATCATTCCCAAAGGATGGGTTCTGCTGATTTTTATTCTGTTCATTGCGCCAGTGGATGCTTTACTTTAAACTGGGGTTCCTGTCACACTAATGGGAACAAAGTGTCTGTTCTTTCTTCAAAAAGACACAGCTAGAAAGAGGTATCTGCGAACCTTGTGAAGCTGGAATTACTGAAACATGAACGTTTTAGGCCGGTCACATACAGATTATTTTAAAAGTCGTGGACAAAGTCAGGTACCTAGTTTGGCAGAAAAACTTTTATCAAGTTTAGAATTTGAATATGGCAATACAATTGTAAAAGTTCTTATAACAAGGATAATTTGTATCCTTTTCAGAAAAAAAAAGTCTTTTAGAAGGGAATACTGATACTAGGTTCCTTATGAATTTGTACGGAGTGTAGATGGCGGAGTCCCTCTCATTGCTGTTGATCAGGGTGTCTAGCGACCGGCAAAACCAGGAATTGTCGGAAATTTTAATTACCGGAAAAAGTCAGGGAATTGTCAGGGATATTGTCAAAAAGCGAGCCCAGTCAGGGAAAATGAGCTGGAAATGCCATCGAGTGCCCTGAGCAAAGACTTGAGGACTTGGGGGCAGAAAAATACACTATAAATTCTGCTTAGAGCGGAGTGCACTGCTCTGCTCACCTGATGTAGAGTGTGCTACCCGATGCAAAGAAAACATCCGACAAATCCAATCCAAGCCTCGGATTGGATTGAATTGAATTAAGGAGCACGACACTAGGCTTGACCCGGTAAAGCTTTTAGATTTAGTAATAAATGGGAAAGCCACAGACTCCAATCCAATCCAAGTATCCGAAAGTGGCATCGGGCGGCCATGCGCCATGCTGCCATTCGGTTATTGACGTGTGTGGTTGAGCATCGTGTTTTCATTGCGTTTCCGTAAGTGGCCTCTTCACTGAAGATGTCGGCGGCAAAAAAGTGCTTGTTTAAATCCGGACTGAACAAACCCGAATATTTCGGTATATGCAAGTTGGATTAAGCCCGTGCAAAAGGATGCTCACAGTGCTCAATGCTCAATGCCTTGTGTGGTAATGGTCTTATATACGTGATGTGATTGCTGCGCCAATTGCGCCAAACTGCGCCGAGGGGCTAACCCTGCTACATCCTGCTACATTTCGCCAAAATATGGGTAATCTGAGCCAAGCCTGCGCCAAAGGACCAATTTAGGTCGCCTCTCAAAACCGAAACTAAACTGAGTACTGTAATTGAGCTGGCGTGTGTTATGTGGTGCAAGCGGCCGCCTGACACAAAGTATCGTGCATCCATTGTCCACCCGGTTTTGCATGGTTTTTCCGCGTTTCGCGCTCTCGCCTTGTGGGTCTCGTCTCTTTTTTATATATATTTTCAGCGATAGACGCGGATCTGTGCAGACTCTCTGACGCTAGCGTGCCGGGTACCAGCCATGCCGTCTTGCTGTGAAACGAAACCACGTTTTTGCGCGGCAGGAGTTACTTTGTGAGCTGAAGCAACGGCCGTGGGAAAACTATATTTGGTCACTGCCTTTCAGTCACCGTGGTCGCGCGACGTCGAATGTTGCCGTCCCCACATCACTGCAGATATGGTACTTTCTAAAATGAAACTGAGTACCGCCGCATGTTCATCAACATTCCTGTTCTTGTTTAAATCATACGTAACTACAAAAATCCATTTTTAATTCAAAGACTGCTCTGTCAAAGTATAAATTATCTAGATTCCTCTCGGTGGGCTTTCTTTCGAGAGGGACCTCGATACGTGAAAAATCTGCCGTGAAAGAAAGTTGGTGAAGAGATGTGAGCTAAAGCAAAGAAGGCAATATCTGCACGCTGAACCCGCACAGCGTGCTTGTTTGTCTCGCGTTCAGTCGTTGCACAAAGCGCTCCAAGAACGTTTTGAGGCTGGCTCGCAATGTCTTGCATCGATGCACTCAGGTTCTTTATTTTTTGTGTGTTTAGCTTGTACCTTGTTTGCCGGCCTGGCAAGCACGCGCCACTGGACTGTTTTTGTCGCATGCTCGAAAGTTACATTTTGTGTACAATTTTGGGGATAAGTTAGCGACGGAGCTGAGGGGCATGGTTTCGGTTCGATCGGACAGCTGTTGTCTGCGCTCGCGCGACGAAGCATGCCCAACAGCAAGCCTGCCGAAGTTGGCCTCACGTGCATGCGAACATGATTGCGTGACTGAGGCACCAGCTGGTATGCTTGCAATTCATTGTTTTACGTTTGCTTACTTTTGACGAAAATCTGGCACGTCGGGAACCAGTAAAACGGTGGCAAGCGGTTTTTCGAAATTGCTGGGCAATGCCTACAGCACTGTACACTTGTGGGATGTCTGAGCAGCAAAAACAGAACCAGCGAGTTCCGTCACAACACGTCACATCAGAACACAACACAACACAAAGTGCCCTTCGTTTGTACAGCACTTAAAACAAATATTTTTTATTTTCCTAAGTATATCTGCTTTAAAATCCACTTCTGCCACTTTTGCTGCTCCGAAACACTGTCTTGGCTGCTCCAAAAGCCGCTTTTGCTGCTCCAAAACACTGTTTTGGTTGCTCCAAAGGTCACATTTGCTGCTCCAAAACGCTGTTTTGGTTGCTCCGAAACGTGCGCCAAAATGGCTTAGGCCAATCACATCACTGTATATATTTAACCGCCTCTACAGTTGTCAGGGAATTTCACCTGAAATTTTCAGGAAAAACCTGGAAAAGTCCGGGAATTTCAAAATAATAATTTCCTAGACACCCTGTTGATTCCGCCATGAGACTAAATCCATTGGAATGCTCGAGTTCGGCCTTTCTTCTGGAGGACTCCAACTCTGAAACTAATTAGTATGTGGGTGAGCAGAGTGCTCCTTCCAGGTCGCTAGCAGTTGTAGCACCGCTCTGGAATCCGTCCGAAGGACTGCCTTTGCAATGCCCGAAGGTCATGGGACTCAACTACCCTAGGTTCTGCAACGGTGAATGGCACGTCGAGCCCAGTAACATTAAGGAACTTTGCAGTTAACTTCCTCGGTACTCCTCTATCTACTTGCAGGGGTGCTCCTCTATCTATTTGCAGGGGTGCTCACTCCCCATTCCAACTCACCCATCTCTCCAGCACTTTTGATGGTGGTACTGCCTCCTTGTGCGGTGTATTATATTTGAAAATTCCCCAACTCCTCTATGTATCCACTTGTAACTCTAGCAAGATGTCTCTGCTAACCTTTTGAAATTTAAGTAGGACTTCACTCGGACTCCTTCCTAAGGGCCTGTTACAGTAATTTGCTTGGCATGTTGATGCCGCCTGCCATTTGTCACAGCATCGTTTTTAGCAACGTAAGACTCCAAAACCATGGGCGCTCTTGTTTCTTTTTCTGGTGGACAGAAGTCACGGCTGTTGTACATCTTTGCGGGGCAGCGTTCCAAGGAGTATCTGACGGACTTCTTCACGTATAACGTGGATACGGATCAGATGAACATCCTCTGCGACGGACAGAAGGTGGAAGGTGAGAGACTTGCCCCTGTTTTCTTTCTTACTTGGAGGAAGGTTAATGCGTTTCATTTTGCACAGATCACTTCCTTCATCACGGATGCTGCTGCCTTAAAGCAGTCAGGACATGAAAGTTAAAAAGATAGTTTACTCTGCCTTTTTTACCAAACCACCAAGGTGGCAGAGGCTGGTAGAAAGCAACAAAAAACAAGTCTCCTGGAGGCTTCTTAGAGTGGCGGTTGACGTTTCCCTAAAATATTTAGCTTTCCTAAAGACTGAAAACTTAGCTCCCCGATGAAGCTAAGTCTCTTGCTAAGTCTCTTGGTGAAATGTCGGCCACCACTTTGAGAACTCCTAATGACTTCTTTTTTTATTTATATTTTTTAAGTAGATTATGAATCTATATATGCCAAATTTCGCAGTTGTTGAGGCTCTAGTACTTAACAGAATGAATTCTCGAAAATGTTTAATATTCCCGTCTCGTAAAAAGGCAACCATGAAAGAACTTACATAACCAGTCAGCGGAAAACCTCACGCTGTGCGTCGTTCGCTTTTTGTGATCGAGCATTGCTTGCCCTTGTACATCCCATATTGAGTCTTCAAGAACTACAGGACATGTAATAAAAAAAGAAAAAGAAAAGCGAGCAAGCAGATGGAAACATTGTTGTAAGAGTTGTAAAGAAGACGATAAGAAGGGAGTAAACAGCACATTTTGTTTTCATTCCAACCACGAGCCTGTCAGTCACCATCATGAATCACAGTCTGTCTTTGTGGTCTCTCCTTGCCATAAACAAGGACCAGACAATCACTGAACATTCTATGTGTCGGTTGTCAGGGAGAAAAGAAATGGAAAAGGCCAGAGCATGAAAGGCACAGGCTGCAAACATCACAGACGTTTTCAAACATGGCCGTCTTGCTGTCTGATGCACAGCATGGTTATATTTTATTTTTGCGTGGCATGACCCCTTCAATGTTTAAGTTTTCGCTGCATGATACCGAGCTTATGGACCGTCTTCGGGCTGAATGCATGTTCATGGTTTTCACTTTGCTAACGTTATTGACGTATGTCCTCAAAGCATCATTTCTGCAACATTAGAAACATTCTCTTGATTGTTTCAGTTTGTGACTGTCACGGGAAAGTCACATGAATGTATCAGGTTCCATGCGAGAAATATATGTTTGTCGCACGAAAAGGCCCAGCAACAGACATCCTCCTGTTGTGTGTATGGCACCTTTTGTGCTGTGGTCAAGCAGGTATTTGAGAAAGCAAGTGTTAACTAGTGTCAGGCTGAGGCTATATACATCCTTTAATTGAGAAACAGGTGATGAAAAGGCATCTGTTACGCAGTGCCAGCGGCCGGCTTCACGCAAAGGGCAACGATCGACCCCGAACTGAATGAGATCCACGTCCTCTCTGGCTCAAACAAGGACAAGGAAAAGCGAGAAGACAATGTAAAGAACTCTTTCTGGATTTATGACATCAACCAGAACAAGTGGTGAGCGACCTTCACTCCAGAAGCGCGACCATTTGCGGCATTTTAATGGCCACCTCCACGAATGCATTTTGGGAGATGCGATCAGAGGTTTTGTCCTCTGCCTGGAGGGCCTTTTCTTCCACAGCCTTGGTCGTCACTCTTACAAAGCGCTAGGACCTCATTGATGCATCCCTCTTTTATGTGTTTTTCCGGCTGTTAAAGCGAAGCTGAAACAGTTCTTTGAAAAAAATGAGATAGAGGTTGATTCTAGCGTAGTGTTATCCCATAAATCTTAATACACGTTTGTTTTCAACGATGATGTAAGTAAACACGATAAAACACGAAAAACCTCTGACCAGTTGCGACGTCATAAGAAGATCTTTCAGCCGCCAAGCACGTGTCACTTGAGGGCCATGCGTGCCATCGCAAGCTTGCCAGGTATGTTCCCTTGCACTGGCACCAGTCCCGACGTCTTTTTTTGTCCTTTACAAAAATAGCAAGAGTGTGCGAGCATAGCTTTGACAGGCGCTGAAGATGCGCAAGAGCGGAGATTCCGAAAAATCCTTTTGTGATGATCATTTCTCAGGAAGGACGCACATAGGCTCAGCCTGTGTACGTCCTTCCTGGTACCGCTGAAGGCAATACTTTGGAAATGATTTTCTGCAGCCTCATGCACCAAAATAAGAAAAAAATTCAATATTCGAGATTCTGGAGGTCAAATGAAGACGATTAAGGTGCGTTTCCTCAAATACAAAACCGCTTCAGCTTCTCTTTAAGGCCCGTTCACATGCATGCGGCTCCTTTGGGGCTGTGTTCCTTAAAACCTCTTTAAATCTCTTACGACGAGAGGACATGCTTGTGCCATCTATGTGATGACCCTGGAACTGCATTTCACCAGAGCGAAGGGTTTGCGGTACTTTCGAGATTGAGTGTACCTGATGCCTATGAAAAGAGGTTGTTTACAACATTGGCAAGATTTTCGAGCCAAAAAAGAAAGAATGATGCACGAAAAATATACCCTGATAAGAGATTTTAAGAGGCCTCGAGGCACACGGTTTGAGCGGTCGCAAGTGTGCGAACCAGCTCTTACGCTCATAAATGCAGGATTTGTTCAATTTCCCCAAACATTGTAATCTCGACTTTCTTGTCTGCAGGTCTTGCATTTACCACAGTGATTACGGACAGCAGGCGACGTCGAAGCAAACCGTCCAAGAGCCCTGTCCGAGGTTTGCGCACCAACTAGTTTACGACCACGTCAAAAGGTCAGTTCCGTCGACAAGTCACCGTTCGGCGCGCGTAAAATAAAACGCCCGTGTAACAAGCCTCGATGCAAGACATGTGCATGCATCACTAGCTTCTTCGGGGACATTAGAGAGAGCGTCTTTTAGCGAAACGTTGCTGTCTTGTTCTTCTTTGTTAGAACTTCTGTTGTGCTACTGGTTTCTGGTGGTGTGTCACCAGAATAGATTTTTTTCTATCACTGTTTATGCAGTACAAGTTTCCACATTTTTGTGTAGCAGTCCTGCCTTGTTTTATGCCAAGCATTTGCCATCTTTTTTTTTTTTTACTTTTAGGTACACTACTTGTTTGGAGGAAATCCCGGACGCCCAAACTCTCCCAAAGTCAGACTAGATGACTTCTGGTCTCTCCAGGTAAGCTCCTTTCGTTCTTTCCAGCAGCCAGATTGCACTGAAACGAGTCGAAATATTCAGTGCTTTATATCTAGTATACGGCTGTGTCTCTGAGTTTCTCTTAGATTTTCTGTAAATATTTCAGAAAAATAGTTCTAAAATTCAACTCGGTGAGTATCACTCAGTTCATCGCATCGACAGCGTCCATGATGCCGGTCCATTTAGCTAAAGCATGGACCTATCTAAATTGGCCTGTCCACTAGCTTATGAATCCTCTGAACTTTGTTTTTGGTAGGGTATTGTTGTCACACTAGCTTGCTTGATTTTTTTAGTGGCCTTCCTTTGAAATGTTTAATGAAATAAAGTGAGTGTATGAAGGTTGTAGTGCAGCAGTTGCATTTACATATCCGATGGTTGTAGTGCAGCAGAGTGCATGTAACATATCCATAGGCTGCATCCATTCAGTCTTTCATGTTGAAGGCGGATGAGGAAATCCTAGCGTCTTTAACTCGCGTGTCATTAAATTTAGCACAAAGCATATTTTGTTGTGCATGACACCAGCATTCGCAAAGCCATGTCAACAAGCCAATTCAAAAGAAAGGAGGAAAACAAGGGTTATTTCTTCTTGAAATGATACAGCAGGAATAAAGCCTCTGGCTGATTCGCCTTTCATCTAACCATGCTTGTGTAGAGGTAGCTACATTGTACAAAGTGCAACACAGTTTGCACAAAAACATGCAATTGCCAGATTTTAGTGTAGTTCTGTGTTGGAAGGTGTTCATCCTGGGCACCAACTTCGGCAGCAAAATTTAACCTTCATTGATACCCTAGCGAAATAAGAAGCAGTGCCGATGTTGTTTTTGTGTAAACTGTGTCGCACATTGCATGGTTTTAAGCTTCATGCGGTCACTTTAGGGTTGACTTGCGGCAGAGTTGTGTTTCGCCTGAGGTCAGAGCTATCCGGTTGTCGGTTAAGGCACCGGTGACATCTGGTTATGGGAGTGCGTGTTAGTGCATGCTTCCTTTCTCCCCCTGGTGCAGTTGTGTCGACCGTCCAAAGAGCAGCTTCTGAGGCGGTGTAAGCACCTGGTCCGGCAACACTGCTTCCGGGAGATCACCTTCAAGGATCCGCTTTCGGCACTGCGCTACCTCCAGACCGAGCTTTCGGAGACAGTCGATCACTCGAACCCCGAGGAAGAGAGAGAGGTGTGGTCTCTTCTTGCATGCCGATCGAATGGATGGATGGATAAACAGTGACTATTCCATCTGGATCGGGTGGTGGATTACACCACCTTTTGTCATTTTTCGTGTTTTGAATACCACACAAAGTTTGCTGGTTTTACGTTACCTGAAAAATGACTAAATGCAACCACACCTCCAGGTTGCACAGTTGATTACTCCGGCTTTTGTAATTTTTTCGCTTTTTAAATGCCGCACAAAGTTTGTCTGCTTTATGCTACCTGAAAAATTGCTAAATGCTGCTACCTCTAGGTTCTTTGTCATCTGTCACACTCTGTGACCTGCGTTCGTTAGTTAGGGACATTGAATATTGGTTAACAGTACTAATACCTATTTCAGAATGTAAAGCCATTGTTGTGAGACCTGATATGTGGATGTCATCGTGTTACTTGGAATTTGTGTTGTGGCTAAAATGAACTGCGAGGAATTTTTTAGACGAGGAAACCAACTTTTGTATTGCTTAAATAAATTATGTAAGCTCATGAGGGTAAAATGTGAAAGCTCTAGCTCGCATTATTAGTAACTGAAAAGTAAACTATAATTTTTCTTCTGTTTCTCAATTTTGAATGTAAAGGCAGTATTAACAGGGTCCTCAAATGCATAAAAATAGGCAGTGTCATGCTGCCATTAAATAGTGTCTCCTTTTCTAAACATTTGGAAGTTGCTTCTTGGTTGGCTTTTGATTTAAGCTGCAAATTCGTTCGTTGTCATCCATGTCAGAAAGAGAATGTGTGGTATGGAACATGGTTATGTACGCATTTGAGCATTTGACCGCAGCGCCCTCTCGTCTATAAACGTTGAGCCAATGCATGCAAAGTTTAACGCGATTATATACGCTTTTGACTGCAGCGCCCTCTCCTGTATAGACGTTGAGCGGCTACATGCAACGTTTCATCCATGACATCCCCAGCTCTTGAGTTACAACCACATCTCAGAGCCCCTACTCGTCCCGCAGTCGTGGCCGAGTGGTTAAGGCGATGGATTAGGAATCCATTGGGTCTCCCCGCACAGGTTCAAATCCTGTGACTGCGCAAACAGATTTTTTCTTTTTTTTTCATCCTTTTTTTTTTTTTTTACACGAGCACGTGCTCACGTGCTCGTTAGCACGTGAGCTCACCAGCCAGCGGGAGCACGAGCACCTAGCAGGACACTGGACTGACATGACATACGGACATGGCTAGCCCTAAGGAGCTTCGCCCCTAAAAGGCTAATTTAATATACCGCATTGAATAACAAACAAGTCGGGTTGCCACTGTCTCGGGTAGACAGCGGCAGTGAAAAAGTTGTTTGCCAAATTATGTCTTCATGACGTTTAGTCACGTTTGCGTTGCACATTGCAGTTTCAGCTTCAGGCGTCTAGTCTCTTCAAGCTTCCAGATGCCGACCGTGATGAAGTGATGGCTACAACAACTCCACTTGGAGGTACGTTTTCCATTCGCTGTATTTGTTCTCCAACCTACTTATCTTTCGAATGCATTTGATGAACAACAGTTCTTGCGTAATTATGGGCAGGTCAAGAATGAACCTATTTGCCGATCATTTATTAAACTCTGTTGTTCTAAACCTCGCGTGAAGCTGGGCCGTGCAATTTTAGCTCTTAAAAACTGCAGACACCACAAAATGTTGTGCACTTACGTAAGAAAGGATTAAAAAGGATGTAATTTCTAACCTGCTGTTAACCTGGTCAGATCATAGCTTATTTCACTTTGAGTAAACATTACAGTAAATTTTTAGAGAATTCAGAAAAACAACTTAGTATTGAAGGCCGATTCACGCATTTACGTTTGACTGTGCTTGAAGTGCATTATGTTCCCTTAAAACTGCTTAACACACTGCCATGCTGGTATCATCTAATATTAAATTAAACATCTCTTAAACTATACCTGAAAGATGGTGCTAGTGTGCCAATGTATTCTTTTGTTGTAAGCGATTACAAAGGGATTCAATGCACTCGGGCACAGTCAAACGCATTTGTTTGAACCAGCCTTGTTTGCAGTGTTTGTGTCACGGTGGCTGGCTCATGTAACAAGGAGGGAACGGGTTTATACTGTTTTCAAAGGGATGCTTTCCTTCTTCCTTTTCGTCTTCCTTCTGCAGACGCCGGAGATGCGGACTACAGGTTCCAGCTGCGCACAAATCTGTTTGACACGATAGTGGAGTTCTTTCCGAATCCATGACCCAGCCAAAAGGAAACCTGGTGGACCTGGTTCTGCTATGAAAGCAGGGCCAAGCTGCAGGAACGACGGTGCAAGGTAAGAATGAAGTGCCTCCCAACAAGAGTAGACCCTTAATTGTCAGGGAATTTGGCTTTAACAGTATGAGATTCAAAGCATTTAATGGAGGATGTTACTTGATTGCATACTTTCCTTAAACAATATGTCCCAGAGGTGCAAGTGGAACTTTTCAAACGTATTGATGGTTTCGTGAGTAAACCAATAATTAGGCGTGTGCGAATACTCGAATTTAACGAATTCGAATCGAATAGCAAGTTCCCGAATAATTCAATTTGCTAATTGAATTCCTAGTATTTGGTCACTCGAATATTCTATTTATTCGGCCAAAGACGCGCGGTCGGTGCGGAGCTGACAAAAGAGAAGTTTTTTTCTCCCGGTGTTAGTGCAGTGATGTTAGACAGACCGTGCAAGAAACACCTTTTGGTGTTTCTTGCACCATTCCACAAAAATCGAATGCACAGTTTAAAAAAATAAAAGCAACGAACGCCACAGACCTTATAGCACGCAGATTTAATCATGATCGTGACACAATCTAACCTTGATTCACCACCGAAACATCCTGTTTGTGCCGCTTCCAAAGACTAGAAGCTCTGCCTTCAGCACGAGCTTTCTTCCCTTGCCAACACAAGCTCGAATGCGCAGGCACGCGCAACCAAAGCACTGCAGAAGCCAGCGAGCTCGTGCTGAAGGCAACGCTTCCAGTCTCGGGTATGACTTCAGTCTTCGGAGTGTCGAGAACGAACGTTACTCTTCAGCGGTGCTAACGGGCATGGTGGCCAGGATTTGCAGTAGGTGGTTTACATTAGGATACAAGGCCTCCGGGCAAAAACAAGTTGCCTGCACCACTGAGATGCGCTAAGCGGTGCGATTCCTCCACATCCGTGTCCAAACCAGAACTTCCCAGGCAGTTTATTTAACGAAACAAATGCCCTGCACAGGCTGGAGATTAGCTCGAAGTCGAGGCTTGCGACATAGCGACTGACGTCGTTAGCCCCAACATTGCTCTTGCCTAGGGCGGACGATGCTGCCTGACGTGAATGTGCCAACTCTGGTGGAGGCGTTGATGACACGCTTGAAGTTGTAGGTCAATAATCATTCTTGAAAAAACCATCAAACGACAGCTTGGCTTTTGAATTAATTTTATAGATTATATGTATGTAAAGGAACTTTCACGACTCATGTGCTGAATGCAAGATTATTAACATTACCCACTGCAGCAATTAAAGAAGTCAACTAAGTACGCTCTGAAACCAAGTGACCATGAGCAGAGCCGTTGTTTGGGAGAGTCTGGCCTTTGGATGTGGCGACGGAGGCGCTCGAGGGGAGCAAAGTGGAGGAGAAGGAGGAGAGTGCCGAAGGAGCGAGAGGGGAAGGAGGGAGCAAAGAGTTGACGAGCGCCATTTTGACGCAACACGCTTTCCATTCAGAGCATCGTTGAAGCTACGCGTTGCCTGCTACGGGTCTACTTCTTTTTTGCCTGAATAAAAGTTTGCGATCAGACGTCGAGAAAACTTAATTCGTTAGCTTGTTAACCCACCGAGGAATAACAGTATATCATTTCCTTGCCAGAGCCTGCAATATAAAAGGAAATAACCGAAATTTAGATACCAATCCCATGCATTCCACAGGGCGAATGAATGAAAATGGCAGCCCTCCCCGCTCAGCTGGGAGCAGCAGGGGGTTCACGTGCATACGCTCACGCCTTTCGCTCCGCGCCGCGGGCTGATTGGCTCACTCGGGAGGGGGCGTTGCAGCGGCGAGATCATAGACTGGCCAAACTCTCCCCATATACAGCTCTGACCATGAGCATTTCAAAGTTGCTTCCACGGTGCATATGCTGCCACTTTTCTTTCGCTTCTCTTTTTGTTTTTCTTATTTTTTATTAAGAGGGATGTTTTTGGGTTTTCTTTTACATTTTGGTTGGTGTATTACTGAAAATAAAGAAGTACAGGCGAGGAAACGCTAAAAAGAAAAAAGAAAAAAAGACGAGACAAAAAGAAAAAAAACACCTCAGCTGTTTGTCATTTTGTTGTCCAGTTTTCTCCTCCTTGTAGGGTTTCCAAAGTCAGAGTATTGCTATTTTGTAATTTTGTTTCGCTGCCCTGAAATCGTCATTGGGTCCTTGAGAACTCAAAGGGTCTCAAGGACCCGACTTTAGTGAAGCCACCTGCATTCTCCGAGGAAAGGCCAGCGGCCTTCGAAATCAGGATTTCGCAGCTTTTTTGACGTCGGGAGCTCAGTCATTCGCACCTGCGAGTCTGAAGAAAGGCTTCGGTTACTAACACGGCCGAGTTTGGCGAGAGCTCTTCGAAGAGCCGGAACCGGACTTGTGTTTCTCACGCAGTTCATGGACAGTGTCGTCATCTTCGTTTTGCTCTAGAACGTTGTGGGCCCGGCTCCTTGCCGTAGTGGGTTGTTGAACAGAAAGACAAATACATATGATTTTTAATGCCCTTAAAAAACGGCGAAGCACAAAACAAAAGGGGGGGGGGACATTGGAAGGGGGAGGAAAATTATGAAATTTCGGGAAGTGTTTCAATCCTTGAACCCCCCCCGGCTACGCCACTATTATGCTCTAAGCGCAGACATCCGTGTTCTTTTCGAATTTGAACGAGGTCACCATTCTCGACAAAGTACCAGTGCCGTTCCTATTGGCTCCTCTAGGCACTGTTTCTCTTCTTCAAAAAGCAGAATCTAATAAGCCTGGGGACGTAAAGTTGGGGAACGTAGAAATGTTATCATTGTTGGCACCCTCACCAAGTTCCAACATTTTGTTGACGAAGTTTGTAAGCAAAGTTTGTTTCTGGACAATCTCCAGATGATGCTGCTGCTCGGGCTGGTCACAGTAAGCTCCCGTTTTCTTACAGGTTTGCAAAGGCTGCCGAAACCCTGCTCCGGCGTTTTCCCCACCGCCCTTGTCGGAAAGAACGTCAATCATGAACACTAGTCCCTCTTGCTGTTACATTTCGGGCCATTTTTGGAGCTGACCCTTCCGTTTTAAAAGAGAGATCTCTTTCTTTCCCCTAGTGTAATATAGTAGACATTATTTTCTTCTCCCCTATCAGGTTTTATGAAATCTAGACTTTCTAAGGCATAGGAGCTGCTTAGAGAAAGCCGATGGATTCTTTGTGCTTCAACGGAAACCTCTTGGAAGTAGCTAGAGCTGTACTGACAGTCTTCTCTGTTTTTTGCTACAGTCTTTTCCTCGGAATGTGCCTCGTGTCGAAGGAATCGGAAGGCTTTGAGAGTGTAAATACAATATATTTTGTACATATAAAATGGAATGGAGGTGCTGCTTCTTTGTGGTGCGTCGCGTGCTCCAAGCTTTGATGGATTGTGATCTCTTGCTGGGTTCCTGGTTGGATTGTCTGCTCTTATTTATTGCACCTTTACACGGCAAGGCGACTGAGCAAAACTAAGTTATGTGTGCGTGCAAGGTTTGAGTAGTTCTCAGAGCTCGGCGCTCTTTTTTAATGTTTCTTCTCTCATGTTGTTTTGTTTTTAGTAGAAATGTTTTTTTTTTTTTTTGTGTTGCATGGTGTTTATTGGGTGTTTTAGCAAAGACTACAAAATTTCTATCTAGAGGATAGATGAGAAAAAAGAAACTCGTTTCGAGAAAAAACTGCTATCCATGGCACACATCAGGGATTGCAGAAAGCGAACTAATTAGATAAATAATTATGTGAAATTTACTGATTAACTTCCTAATCAGTGAGAGTGAACATATGGTTTCAATTTGAAACTTCCTGAGCGTTATCGAAAACCCCTAGATAAGCCAGTTTTCGGAAGACTTAAAGCATGTGTGAAGTGCACGAGCGTGCTAAATTTGCTGCTCATACAACTGGCAGAAGGCTGGCAATACGATTATGCGGATGATAAGAATATGCGCGTTTTCACATCACCAGCCTGCTGCATGGGTGGAGACTTTAGCACATCCCCACATTTCACACAGTATGTCTTCCTAAAATTGACTGATTTGGGGTTTTCGATGACACTCAGCAAATTTTTAGTTGTCTTTGCTGAAACACCCGTTATATAGGTAGGTTTCAAAAGCAGTTGGTTTCTGACACTCGTGCAGAGCAAGCTTGTTTAAGTTGGATGTGTAGTGTACTTTTTAATTGCAACTTAATTGTTTATAGCAAGAAACCAAAATGCCCAACTTTTTCACACTTGTTTTGTTCTTTTTTTTTTAGTGGGTTTTAACTTTGAGCTTTTTGTCGCTTGGTCAAAAAAAGTCTTAATAAATAATTTTTCATTTATTTTTTCTGGAAGCAGTTCTGTTCCGTTCTTTTGTCTTGTTTGGAATTCGTTGTAGTCAGTGCTTTTTGCAATGCCCGTAGTCACAAACGCGCCCTGTATGAGGCACTCTAGATGTGGAGGCATCCTTTGTCGAATAGAGCTTTGCAAAAATTCCAAAACGCCGCACGCGCCATGCAACGAATTATGGGAGTCCTCAGTACGTCCCTTCCATCGTCTTTCCTCCCGCTACCACGTGGCATACACGAAACGAGCACGCAGTCGAGTCGGACGACGAGCGCACGAAAATGTGGAAGGGTATCACATTGTTCGCTAGCTCCCGAGACTGCCCCTTTCTCATACCTTTCCTTTGTTCCGGCTCCGTTGTCTGCTGCACTAACGCTACATCGAACCTAGTTGAACCTTGCCACGGTTCCTGTGCAAAATAAGTGTATTCGGTGACACTGCAAGACATGAAGGTCTGTCAAGTCTGTTCAACGGCACGACGCAGACAAGAGTCGACCCGGGTACCACAGGCAGCACAGATACGGTTCGCCTCCAACGAAATAAGACGTTCTGGCGAATGGTCGGGATGGCGGATGGTTGCGACAGTGCGTCAGCTGCTGGTGGTAGCTGCCACGACTGCGCAACGAGAAAATGCGTTATCTGTACCGAGGATTCCCAAAATCCCCTGCCATCGTGGCACTGTACGTATTGCAGCAGGTCTATTGGATGACTTTCAAAGTTCAAACTTGTAGTTAAACATTGTAGCGAAGGCATTCGTTTCCACCCACACGCAGCGCTTTGGCGCGCCAAGGGCGCCTTGATCACGCCCGAGACCGGCGAAACTTGCTTTCGACGAGTTGTGGCTTTTTCCTGCGGCACTGCGCTTCCGTAGAAATTTCCACGTGTTCTCAACAGCAAGTCTCACTGCTTATACGGGGTTTTAAAGAGCTTCTTTGGCAAATGACAACGAACGAGTGGGAAACGTGTTTTTGGCACATTGCCGCCAGCCTCGGCGACGCTCCAGAAACGCGTTTTTCGGCTTGCAAGATGGCCGTCCAAAAACTTCACTTGCGCTGCAGAAAACAAAAACAAAAAACAGTTGACTTTATTTGGCAGAGGAAAAGCATCACTGGTTCACATTACTAGCTAACGAAAGCATTAAAAGCGCATATTTTCGATATTTATATGGTGTAAACAGTGGTGAATATATTATAAAATATAAAATAAACTAGTTTCTAGTCTTGTGCGAATAGTGGATTTTGAGTTTGAAGCGAATTCGAAGCGAATAGTGGTTTTGGCCGAATTGTTTCGATTCGAATATCGAATAGTTTTTCCACGCCCTTTACTACCATTGCGTAAGGCTTAGACGAAAACCCACCTAAAATTGTGAAGGTTCCTCTCATTCATCACAAGGGGTGTTCATAAAGTTCGTATTATTGTCACGAAGGAATAGAGATTCAGCAATCAAACTCGAGTAGGAGTTTAGACTTTCTCTACATGTTCGCCACCAAAAGTTATCCACTTTTGGTGGCGATGCCACATCCAGTGATGCACCACATGCCAGAGGCAATTCTTATAAAACTGCTCCTTTTGAGTGTTCAGGAATCGCTCCACTTCAGCTATCTACTTGGTCGCCGTCCTTGAAATGCTTTCCTCTTATTTGGCCACACTGGAAGCGTCTGCACCATTTAACCAAAGTGTCATAAACCCGAGCAACGCTCCCAGATTGGGATAAATATCCTTGGCATTGCTTCCCTTCAAATGAAAAAAAAAAAAAGAAACCGGATCACTGCATGTGTTTGGCACCGACGGGCGGTGCCATTTTTGTTTCGACTCCCTAGCGGCGTTCCGAGCTACAACTAGAGGGAAGCGCGCCCATGTTAATGCCTGTTTTGTTCCTTTTTTTTT